>JAPDDN010000637.1:0-105925 GCA_027422405.1 Ptychobarbus kaznakovi
TTGCCTCACAGGTCTCGGTGCTACATTAATACAGATATACAACACGAAGTAAAACAGTATAAACCTATACACAAACTAACCTACTGTCAGCTTTGACTATACATATGCTATATATAAAAGTGGTTACCTATACATAAACTAAAAAACTAAAAAAATACAAACTGTACAACTGTGCAGATGACTTCAAATACTGTACATGTGCAAAAGAGAGACATTCAAGCAGCTGGCTGGGGAACAGTGTAAGGTGATTTGTGGTGCATGAGCCAGTAAACATACATACATTACAGTCATATATTACAATCAGTCTTTTGTGGGATTATGGACACACAATGGTGTGTGAAAGTGTCTAGTGCATGCAGAGGAGAGTGTGTTGCTACAGGTGGCTTGTGCAGGCCCGCTCACCTGAATTCCACAGAGATAAAAGTTTAACAGTTTTTTCCTGAGATGTGGTAAGGTGGGGGGGGGGGTTGTTTGGGGTTTCAGAGAGGGGCTGTGTGTTATGAATTCAGGGCTCTCACAGCCTGGGGGAAAAAGCTGTTGAGCAGTCTGGCGGAGTGGGCTCTGATACTCCGGTACCGTCTACCTGAGGGTAGGAGCTGGAAGAGACTGTGGGAGGGGTCCTCCACGATACTTTTTGCTTTGCTGGAGCATCGTGTAAGGAAAATGTCCAGGATGGAGGGGAGAGGGGCACCAATGATTTTTGCAGCGGTGTTCACTGTCCGCTGGAGGGTCTTGCGGTCTGCTGCACAACAGTTTCCGTACCAGACAGTGATGCAGCTGGTCAGCACGCTCTCAATGGTACCCCTGTAGAAGGTGGTGAGGATGGGTGGAGGGAGGCTTGCTCTTTTCAGCCGGCGGAGAAAGTGTAGGCGCTGTTGTGCCTTCTTGGAGATAGACTTGGTGTTGGTAGTCCAGGTGAGGTCCTCTGTGATGTGCACCCCCAGGAATTTAGTGCTGCTGACTCTCTCCACAGTCGAGGTGTCGATGGTCAGTGGGGGGTGGTCAACAGAGTTTCTCCTGAAGTCCATCACAACCTCCTTTGTCTTCTCCACATTGAGGGACAGGTTGTTAGCGCCACACCATTCAGCCAGCTGTGCCACTTCCTCTCTGTAGTGCGTTTCATCGTTGTTGCTGATGAGACCTACCACTGATGTGTCATCGGCAAACTTGATGATGTGGTTGGAGCTGAACTTGGCAGTGCAGTCGTGGGTCAGCAGCGTGAAGAGCAGCGGGCTGAGCACACAGCCCTGTGGGGCCCCTGTGCTCAGTGTGGTAGTGCTCGAGGTGTTGTGGCCGACCCGAACTGACTGAGGTCTTCCGGTTAAAAAGTCCAGGATCCAATTGCAAAGGGAATTGTTGAGGCCCAGCAGGCTTAATTTATTGATGAGCTGTTGTGGGATTATTGTGTTGAATGCTGAGCTGAAGTCGATGAACAGCATTCTAACATATGAGTCTTTATTTTCTAGGTGGGTAAGAGCCAGGTGGAGGGTGGAGGAAATTGCATCATCCGTAGAGCGGTTTGGGCGGTATGCAAACTGGAGCGGATCGAGTGTGTTGGGGATGCTGGTTTTGATGTTGTGCATGACTAGCCTCTCAAAGCACTTCATTATGATTGGAGTCAGTGCTATGGGACGGTAGTCATTTAGACAGGACACAGGTGATTTTTTTGGTACCGGTATGATTGTCGTGGATTTGAGACATGTGGGGATGACTGCCTGGCTCAGCGAGGTGTTGAAGATATCTGTTAGGACATCTGTCAGCTGTTCAGCACAGTCTTTCAGTACGCGGCCAGGTATATTGTCAGGACCCGCAGCCTTGCGTGGGTTAATCCTAGATAGGGTCTTCCTTACGTCGGCTGGAGACAGACAGAGTGCCTGGTCGCTGGGAGGTGTGGGCAGTTTTTGTGCAGATGTGTCGTTCTGCATTTCAAACCGTGAATAAAAGTGGTTGAGTGCATCTGGGAGGGATGTGTCGTCGTCACAGGCCTGTGGCGGGGGCTTGTAGTCAGTGATGGTCTGAATGCCTTGCCACAGGCTCCGTGTATCTCTGCTGTTTGTGAAATGATTATTTATTTTAATGCCATATGACCGTTTTGCATTTTTGATGCCACGGGACAGATTGGCTCTTGCTGTTTTGAGGGCTGCTTTATCTCCTGATCTGAACGCTTCATCTCTGGTTTTTAGCAGCCCACGAACCTCTGCTGTCATCCATGGCTTCCGGTTTGCACGTGTGGTGATGGTCTTGGTGACTGTCACATCATCAATGCAGTTTTTGATGTAAGCAGTCACAGTTTCAGTGTACTCCTGCAGGTCTGTATGGTTATTATAGGTGGCCGCCTCTTTAAACATGTTCCAGTCTGTGTCCTGGAAGCAGTCCTGCAGTGCTGAGGTAGCATTGTCTGGCCATACCGTGATCTGCTTTTGAACCGGTTTGGCCAGTTTGAGAAGCGGTCTGTATGCTGAGGTTAGCATAACAGAGATGTGGTCCGAGTATCCGAGGTGGGGGCGGGGTTCAGCTTTGTATGCGTTTTTCACTGTTGTGTAAACAAAGTCCAGTGTGTTATTTCCCCTTGTTGCAAAGTTCACATGTTGGTAGAACTTTGGTAAAACTGTCTTTAAGTTAGCGTGGTTGAAGTCGCCGGCTATGATGAAAAAGCCGACGGGGTTATTTGTTTGTTGTTCGCTGATGGCGCTGTACAGTTCACGAAGCGCGTCCTTAGCATTTGCACACGGGGGAATGTACACCGCGACAATAACAATGGCCGTGAACTCCCGCGGCAGATAGAACGGTCGACATTTCACAACCATAAACTCCACCAGCGATGAACAGTGTTTTGATAATACCGCTGCATTGTTACACCATTCTTTGTTGATATACACACACAAGCCACCCCCGCGAGTCTTACCAGACAGTGATGAATCTCTGTCCGCTCGGCAGCAGGTTAGTCCGTGCAGCTGAATGGCGGAGTCCGGGATGTTGTCGTTTAGCCATGTTTCAGTGAAAACAAACACACAACAATCCCTTGTCTCATGCTGTGTAGACCGGCTGAGTTGAATTAAGTCCAGTTTGTTTTCCGGAGAGCGAACGTTTGAGAGCATGAGTGATGGAATTGCTGGACTAGTTGGATTAGCCCTTAGCCTAGCTCGAATACCTCCACGCTTTCCGCGCTTCTGTCCCCTCTCACACCGCCGGCGTCGCCGCTTTGTGCGGGTAGCATCAGTAGGCGAGGCCGCGGTCTCGGGGTCCGGCTTCAGCAGCAGACAGGGGCCTTGTAGCTTCTCAGTAGTCGCCGGTGAAAGCTGATGTTTGTACACATTGTCGATATCCAGGAGGCTCTGGCGATCATAGATGTGTTTCCGGGTGTTTGTCTTTTGATTTTCCAATAAAGTCAGACAGTTTGAAGACGAGGAGACAAGACTAACAGACATAAAAACACCGTTTTTAGGACCCGGAGTAGCCGCTGCGTCCGAACGCGCCGCCATCTTGGTTCAATCATCAGCAAATCATCAGCAAATTAAACAATAGAAGTGGAATCAGCAAATTAAACAATAGAAGTGGAGCTGTGCGAGGACACACAATCGTGTGTGTAGATAGTGTAGAGCAGGGGACTCAGGACACAGCCCTGTGGGGCTCCTATGTTCAGGGTGATGGAGTTTGAGGTGAACTGGCCCATTTTCACCACTTGAGGTCTGCCGGTGAGGAAGTCTTGAATCCAGTCACAGAGTGAAGTGTTTAGGCCGAGGTCTGAGAGTTTAACAACTAGCTTGATGGGGACTATAGTATTGAAAGCTGAGCTATAGTCAATGAATAGCAGCCTGACATAGTTGCCATTTTTGCTGTTAATGTGTGAGAGGGACGAATGCAGGACCTGAGAGATGGCATCGTCAGTTGATCTATTTGGCCACTAGGCAAACTGAAGAGGGTCCAAAGTAGCAGGGATGGAGGAGCAAATGTGGTTCTTTAAAAGTCTCTCAAAAACCTTCATGACTGTTGATGTGAGGGCAACTGGACAATAGTCATTCAGGCAAGAGGGTTTACTGTTCTTAGGCACAGGGATGATGACAGATTTTTTAAAGGGGGTGGGAACCACAGAGGTAGCGAGGGACTCATTGAAGATGGATGTAAACAAACCAACAAGCTGATCAGCGCAGGACCTCAGAACACGACCAGTAATCCCATCAGGTCCGGCTGCTTTCCTGACGTTCACTCTCTTTAGTTCCCTTCGAACCTCGTCTTCCTACACGGTGATGACATCGCTGCTCTGTCTGCTGCTTCCTGACGTGCTGATCGTTATAGTCGCGCTGCCGCCATTACATTCAAAGCGGCCGTTGAAGGTGTTTAACTCTTCGGCCAGCAAAGGATC
Organism: Ptychobarbus kaznakovi; assembly: GCA_027422405.1. Lineage (NCBI taxonomy): Eukaryota > Metazoa > Chordata > Actinopteri > Cypriniformes > Cyprinidae > Ptychobarbus > Ptychobarbus kaznakovi. The sequence goes on from JAPDDN010000637.1 coordinate 4,364, forward strand.
TGCTCTCACCTCTGCGGAGGATTTATTTCCAGAGGAACAGATGGTCTTCAGTCCCTGCCACAAGCGTCGAGAGTCATTGAGCTGAAAATGTTTAAGGTTCAAGGTTTCTTTATTCGTCACATAATAAATTATACAGGGTGTAAGCCTGGAGCCAGGATGTCTGGGCCCCCCCCCCCCTCGAGAGGACAGGGGGCCCGCCTGGAAATCCACAGGAACTATCTCTTGCATATATAACAACAGCATCCAGGACGCAGCACACTGGGGGGTTCACACCCTGTACTGACGGTCTACACGATGGACCTGGTACAGACACCATTCCCCCCTCCCCTCACCACCTAGAACTCACTAAAAAACCCATGCAATGTAATGTATGCACAAAAAAGTAACCATACATGTTTGATATCTTTTGAAATGTCTCAGTGCGCCTGGTAAAATGGTCTCATTCTCCCAATCATAATGAAAAGCTAAAAGAAGTTCTAAAATCTGAGAAGTATAGTGTATAGCTTGGGGATGTGCCCTCCCCCTGATCTCCTATTCAGATTCACCTCCTGTATGTAAATAAGCATTCTCTGCCACAGGATATCAGGAGCCTTTTGGTTGCAAATTCTAAAGACTAATTATAATGACAAGATACCACCATTTGGTAGGTTTATTGAATTATCTGGGTATATAAGGAAAGGGGACACAAAGTTCTGGGCGTCAGTAAGCTGATTGCCCACACAGATCACTTGTGTGTAGTTTCATTTCCAGGTATGGTTAGGAGTCAGTAAACTGATTGCCCACACAGATCACTTGTGTGTAGTTTCATTTCCAGGTATGGTTAACTGATGATTCTATTCTTGTAACATTGGAGTGTTGAATTATTGCTTCGATTACCTGGTCAATAAATTGTAACGTTTGATTCTATTCTAACTGCCTCTAAAGATTGCTTTCTCCCTATTAGAGTAGCGGATCCGTATATTTCCGCAAGCCTGCGTCAGTTTTAGCGACGGCTAATATCCGGCATCTTTTAAGTGTACTTGGATGTAGGGGCGGGTTAATTCCATTCAGGGACGGCGAACGCCGTCTGATCAGACTGAATTCGGGTACGTCCATACCTCTGACTTTTGATTTAATGTTACTTTAAACAAGGATTTGACCAGTCCAAAACTATTACGAATGTAGTACATTTGATCTGCTAACATATCTGATAGTGGCCAAAAACCTTTACTGAAGAAAACTATTGAACTCAAGTTCTGAGGGGACTCCAAGGGGGTTATTCGATGTCTCTGATTGTGTACGTGTGAATTTACGGCAAATCTTAGATACATAACCATAATTTACCTCTGACTGATGACCGGACCTGACGAGATTGTGTCCGTGAGACCTGTGGAAAACAGGGCCTCTGAGCGATATAGTTTCCCTATATCTGAGCGGGTAAAGTATTAAAAGGAGCTGAAAAGAATAATCAATCATTCGTTCATGTTTTAATGATGCACAGATATCATTAAAACCTTTTCATTTTATGGAGTCAGATGAAATAACGAGACAAAATATATAATAAGAAGTGTTCCATTTTAATGTTCTTGTTGTGTCGTGAAAAGGAAAGACTGTAATACGCAAAGCCCTTCACCCGCTGAACGACTGCCGTCATTGGGTCGATCGAGCCGGCCTTACAGTGGTGACCCCGACGTGATTCTCGCAAAGACGAGAACGTGATTCTCGCAGAGACGAGTACGTCATTCCAGCCGCGACATCCGACTTGAATTCTCCTTGGGACATGAGGTTTGATCTCTTTCTCATCAATATCCAGCTGCTGTGGTAAGTATATTTTTCTTGCCTTTTAGAAGTTGAGGGAAATATTGTTTACACCATATAGACACATTTGTAGTACGGGTCGGAATACCCATTTTTGAGACCGGAACCGAAAAACCCGGTGGTGATAAGAATTAGACGAGAAACATGTCTTTTCAGGGAAAGCACAGCAGCACTGGATGAAACCGAGCTAGAGACTCAAACTAAAAGCGAAGAATCAAAATCTGCGTTAGCGTGGAACATCAGGCCACACAAAGAAACTCGTAACCGAGCTCTTGTGAGCCTGTGGCCAGAAAAGCCAAGCCCGATAAATACCCGAACAAAATCAAACGACTCGCCAAAAAAACAGTTAAAATCTGTGTTAATGTTATACCCATTCATCTGTCTAACAATTTCACAGGTCGGTTGAATTAACATTTGATTAAAGTTTTTTAACTTTTGCGGGTACCAGCTTAATAACTGGTGGGTTATTAGAAGATAATTTAGTATTACCTCATCATCTTGATAATATGGTGATTTTGATTTCATTCAATTATAACCGCTTTTCTGATTTTAAACACTTCAGTGGATGAGTTGCTATTGTTAGGAATTTTTAATTATTAATTAAATGTCATAATTGATTACAAATTAATTTTAAATTAATTTCATTGATAAAATGATTTCAACAATATCCATTGATTAATCACAAGCGATCTTATAATTTGACAATCACAGTAAAACCTTTATTATTATCAAGAGGGCCAGAAATTTTTAATTTCGTTTACAAGTAATTAGGATACAGATTATTATTATTTTTTTTGATGATGATGTTAATGACACAATGAGGAATGATTAAGTTTGGAAACTATTTTAATTATTATTATGGGAATCCAAAACTAGTGATTTAGAAGCCGTAAATTAATGTAATAATTAATTATGAATTCGAAAATTCTAATTACATTTAATAATTAATTACACTTCCTGTTTACATTTTGCAACAATATTGATTTATCAACTCAATTGCAGATTACACGTGTAAATTATAATCCTAAGTGATCCTATTAATTTTAATTATAACATCATACATTTTAATTAGAAACCACAAATTCTAATTTCAGACTTAACACAAGTCTGGCACTACCTGTAGGCCATACTTCATCTCCCTAGGTGATCTGGTTAACTCAAGAGAAAAGAAAAAAAATATATAATAATTAATTAAAATAATTGTATTAAGTTAAAATTAAATAAATGCATAAATGTAAAGTCCTCTTTACTTAGGCCTGAGAGTAGATAGTGCTCCCCCTAGTGTTGTGTTGGAGAAGTGACAGTGACACCATACAATCAAAATGGCATCAGACATTCAAAGATGGTGTGACACATGCATCGTATGTGCACCATTAACCAACCATAACTGGCAAACAAGCCTGTGTAAACCAGAGCCACCCAAGGGACCTTGGGAGTTACTCCAATTGGATTTCATAAGCCCACTACCTAGTGCCAAAGGGGGATATCGTTATTGCCTTGTGATAACTGACAAATTTTCCAATTTAACAGTGCAAACACAGTGGCACGAGTAGTAGCGAATCAAATCCTCCCACTCTGGGGAGCACCAATCACTCACACACAACCTGAAATGTGGGAGGTGGGTGTTGCGTAACACTCCAAGGGGCCATCCACACAAAAAATACATGGCCTCCCGGATTAGTACCGGATCCAAATTACACACCACAAATTTGTTGTAGTTCAGGTAACACCCACCCACCTACAAAGAAACATTTCAGGACACACTCGAGCACCAAATTCATGCACAACCTCACTGCCTGGTATCGACTTAAAATAGATCCAGGTGACACAATAGGTAACATGCATACACTACACGAAAAAACTAAAACAATGGCATACACCCAAAATTCTGCTACTATGTTAAAAATTTGGAACCTGCAACATATAGGTGCACACATACAGAAACACATAATGACACACATATGAGATTCACGAGCTAATGTCTGGACCAACCGAAAGGAAGGAATGTATTGTGTCGGGGAATGTTCGCATAGCATAGACAATTTCACCAATCCACACAACTGTTCATGGACTGTTAAGTACTGTTTTAATTTGACCACCTGTGGATACACTAAACCCAAAAAGTGTCCAGAATTGCACTCAATTCCTCCTGGTGGACTGATTAGAGGAAACATCAACAAGACTTTATTACATGATGTAAATTTGGTAATGACACATGTAACTTATAACATTTCCAATATACTCTCTGCCTATACAAAACATTGTAATACTAATGATGAGTCGTATGCATGGCTACAGTCACGAATCGATGATTTAATTTCTGATTACAAAGACAGACTTGCCGTCCAAATTCCACCTGCTCGCTCAAAACGAGACCTGCTCAGCAGTATAGCCGGCCTGTTCGGATCAATTAATTCAGCAGCCAACACTTATAAAATAACCAAACAATCTCAATTCTCTACATGGTTGACAGATCAGATGGCCACTGGTTTCCAACACATCACCAATAGCAATGATAATATTATCAAAGCGGTTCGTTCCGAGGCGCAGGCGCTTCTAACGATCAGCCACACATTGTTCAATCAGACCCGTACCATCGAACGTGACTGAGCCTGCAGATCATATGCACAAGATTTATTCACTGCAACAAGACAGGAAATTTTAGATCTTCGTCTTCACAAGACCCCGAGACATGTTTTGAACGATTTAATTGAGGTTTTAGATTTACATAGATGGTTCTCTTCGGAAAAAATGAAAAATGTAAAGTATTCAGAATTATTATGATGTATACTGGAAACGAATGTATTGGTTGTATTGGATTTTTTGCCACTTTTCCTTTAATCCACCCAGATCAAGTTTATCCAAATTCCACTAATATTCAATCCATTGGCATGGTAGTTAAAGATCAGGTAATTAAACGGGATCACCTCACTGGATATATGACGTTGAAGGGTACTGAGACCTTATTTACCAGTCGCACTTGTTGTCATGAAACTCACAATTATGTTGTCTGTACATGTAACACATTACAACCTTTCTCTCCCAATGATAGCAAACTCATAAATGTTGAATCTTTGCATGGCCATTCAAATGCTATCCAGGTGTCTCATACACAGTGGTGTGTCATCAGTGAGATGAATTTGTTCACATATGGAGGACTGACCTGTCCTGCTGATCACTCATTTTGCTTGGAAGTGACAGAGGACTTTTCTATGGGCCAGATCGACATCCTCGGAAGGATGCCGAAGGACGCAGAGGTCTCCCCATGGTGGGACGACACCTTTTATGAACACGGAACACAAGCCTTGATCGACACGATGGACCTGGTACAGAACGTCATCCTCCAAACAGAGTACCACCTTACAACGACTGAAGTGACACTGCAGGGAACCCCGTGAGTGGCCCAAAACAGTGCCAGAGGGAGGAACTGTAAGCCTGGAGCCAGGATGTCTGCCCCCCCCCCTCGAGAGGACAGGGGGCCCGCCTGGAAATCCACAGGAACTATCTCTTGCATATATAACAACAGCATCCAGGACGCAGCACACTGGGGGGTTCACACCCTGTACTGACGGTCTACACGATGGACCTGGTACAGACACCATTCCCCCCTCCCCTCACCACCTAGAACTCACTAAAAAACCCATGCAATGTAATGTATGCACAAAAAAGTAACCATACATGTTTGATATCTTTTGAAATGTCTCAGTGCGCCTGGTAAAATGGTCTCATTCTCCCAATCATAATGAAAAGCTAAAAGAAGTTCTAAAATCTGAGAAGTATAGTGTACAGCTTAGGGGTGTGCTCTCCCCCCGATTCTTCTAGTCAAGATCACCTCCTGTATGTAAATAAGCATTCTCTGCCACAGGATATCAAGAAGCCTTTTGGTTGCAAATTCTAAAGACTAATTATAATGACCCACCATTTGGTAGGTTTATTGAATTATCTGGGTATATAAGGAAAGGGGACACAAAGTTCTAGGCGTCAGTAAGCTGATTGCCCACACAGATCACTTGTGTGTAGTTTCATTTCCAGGCGTCAGTAAGCTGATTGCCCACACAGATCACTTGTGTGTAGTTTCATTTCCAGGAGTCAGTAAGCTGATTGCCCACACAGATCACTTGTGTGTAGTTTCATTTCCAGGTATGGTTAACTGATGATTCTATTCTTGTAACATTGGAGTGTTGAATTATTGCTTCGATTACCTGGTCAATAAATTGTAACGTTTGATTCTATTCTAACTGCCTCTAAAGATTGCTTTCTCCCTATTAGAGTAGCGGATCCGTATATTTCCGCAAGCCTGCGTCAGTTTTAGCGACGGCTAATATCCGGCATCTTTTAAGTGTACTTGGATGTAGGGGCGGGTTAATTCCATTCAGGGACGGCGAACGCCGTCTGATCAGACTGAATTCGGGTACGTCCATACCTCTGACTTTTGATTTAATGTTACTTTAAACAAGGATTTGACCAGTCCAAAACTATTACGAATGTAGTACATTTGATCTGCTAACATATCTGATAGTGGCCAAAAACCTTTACTGAAGAAAACTATTGAACTCAAGTTCTGAGGGGACTCCAAGGGGGTTATTCGATGTCTCTGATTGTGTACGTGTGAATTTACGGCAAATCTTAGATACATAACCATAATTTACCTCTGACTGATGACGGGACCTGAACTCGCTGACGTCAGATTAACTCCGCCCGGAAACATGTCCCAGTCAACGTCATCAAGAGCCGCCTGTAGCATAGCTTCAGAGTGGGAGACAGCGCAATCACTCCTCTCTCCACCGGAGCTTCTAAATGACCTTTGTTTTATTCCGATGTGAGGAAAATGCATCGTGGTAATGATTTGCCAAAAGCCGGCAGTGAACGGGCTTTTGTAGGCATTCTTAAACTGAGTGTAGCAATGATCCAGTGTATTCGGTCCGTCTAGTTGGACAGGATACATGTTGATGAAAGTTTTGGGCATGACCTTCCTGAGGTTGGCTTTGTTAAAGTCCCCCACGATGATAGAGGCAGCGTCAGAGTTTATGTTGATGTATCATGAGCACATCGTGGAGTTTTAGACAAAGCCAAGCTAGTGTCTGCCTGGGGTGGAATGTAACCAGCAGTGACATATGACAATCGATGGACTGTGCTCCCAATAAAACCCTCCCGCAAAGGCAGATAGTATTATGGGCGGCAGATAATGGAGAGATGTTCCAGATGAGGCGAGCAGGAACGTTTCTTTTCTTGTTTAATCTTGAAACACATGCTCCACCTTTGGTTTTTCGGCCTCGGCTGTTCCCATCCGTTTTAAAACAGAAAATTTATCAGACGGGATTACAGCCGTGTCCCGGGACCACGGCCTGTGAGCCCATGTTTCAGTCAACAAAGGAAGTTACAGTCCCTAAGGTCCCGTTGGAAACTATCTTGGCTCTAAGATCGTCCTCTTATTCTCCAGGATTGGACATTAGCGGCAGAATACACTGTAGAGGAGGACTGTGGCCCTTTCCCTCAGTCTTTTGCGGATTCCAGGAGTTTCGCATGTTTCGTTCGCCTCCTGGGATTATTCAGGTGGCCTTTTGTTCACCTCGGTGCTCCGAAGTATCTCCAATGGCCACGTTGGATCCGTGGGATAAAGTGGCCTGAAGCATGTTAGTGTAGCGGTGTCAATGTACAAAAGTGTTCTTTTGTCGTAAATAAATAATGCAGACGTTATTGCGTGTTAAAAAAGAGAAAGTAAAAATACGTACAAAATAGATAAAAGCAGAAATTTGAGCAGAGCTATCCGAAGTCGACTGAACGAGCAGCGCCTTTTGGATCTCCAAATTTTAGTCTTGACTCTTGAAAAATTCAGTTTTTCTCATGAGATGTTGGGTACAGAATGAAGCTGAACACCCAGGGTCTAGAAAGGCATAGGTGTTACAATCGTGCTCCCGGGACTTGCCTTCACCTGTACAGGCACAATAGAGAGAACACATTCCATCACTTCCGGCCCCAGTATGGCCACATGTCTCAATGATGCAAAAGTGCAAAATACTACCCAACATAACACTCCATCCTATAATTCCAACATCAAGACATAAATGTTGTGACCGAAATTTAAAACACATAACCCAACACTAGTCAAGTAGCTTGCTTTCGCATTCCCTGATCATATGACCTCTCCCCAGACAGCTGAAACACACTCTGCCTACTTTCAGAGCATCCAATTTCTCCCTGTGTGTCATCTCATCAAGATGTGAACACTTCTCCACTGAATGCTGGCTCTTACACACACAGCATGACTCTTCGTCATTCTTCTGTGAAGCTGGCCCTTTGCGCGTTCTGTTGCCCTTGTTGGTTGGTGCCAGGCCGCTGATGTGGTTAGTCCAGAGGCAGTTTTGATGGCACCAACAGTAGCTTGGCCTCTTCCAGTATGTCTGCTCTTGGATTTAATGGAGGGGTCTTGTGGCGTACCCTGTAGGTCACTAAAGAGAGGATCAGACAGAATCTTTACCTGACACTCAATGAAGGCCACAAAGTCTGGGAACACAGCTCCGTAACCACTGTACTCCTGTAGCTCCCAGGCAACAGATCACCATTTTTCCCTAAGTTTATATAACAACTTTATCATTATCAGGCTAAGATTGGTTCATCTCCTTCATATGCTGTAAATCTTCCATGACATTGCAACTGTCCCTTAAAAAGATTGAAAAGTACTGCAGACTGTTAATGTCATCTGCCCTCATCATTGGCCACATCATAGCCTTCTCCATATAAGCTGTAGCAATTTTAATTTATTTTACAAAGTGTTCTTTCAATAGATTCTTTGCTCTCTCGTAGCCCTGCCCAGAAGCCATGCTATAGCAACTCCAAACCAGTTATCTTGGCTGCCCTCTGGTATGTAGCGCGAGGTAATAAAGACATTCTTCTTTATCTGTAGTTTTATTTTCAATAGCTTGCTCGAAAGCTCTAATAAAGGCAGCATATTTAAGTGGATCACCATAAAACTCTGGGATAGCTCGTGGAAGAAGAGAGGATAAGGCTTGGTTCTGAACCAGCTGAGCGGTGATGTTAGTTTGCTGCTGCATAAGGTCATATAGAGTAGGGTGTTGAACATTGTCAAGAGAGGAATGAGGATGCGACTGTGATTGCATACGTGTACTCCTTTGTGAGGTCAATGGCTGAAATCCTGCTGCTTAAGCGTATGGGGTGTTAATAATGCCTTTTCTAAGCTTAGCAGGTGAAGGAGAAGGAGCAGTCTACCCCCCCAGATACGGTCACGTGTTTCATCAGGAAGTGTATAGAGGACGTTGTACCGACAAAAACAATCCGTATCTACCCCAACCAAAAACCGTGGATTAACAGCGATGTTCGATCAGCCTTGTCAGCGCGGACATCTGCCTTTAAATCCGGAAACACTGACGATCGGAAACAAGCCAGTTACGATCTCAGGAGATCCATCAAAGTAGCCAAATGACAATACAAAAACAAAGTTGAAGAACATTTCAACAACAACAACCCAAGAAGCATGTGGCAGGGCATCAACAACATCAAAAGCTTTAAAGGGAATAAACCAGCTACTGTGAACATTGCCGCCTCTCTACCGGACGAGCTCAACACCTTTTATGCTCGTTTCGAAGCTGATAACACCGCCCACACAGAGAACGCTCACGCGGCTGCTGCAGAAGAGGTCAGTCCACTCTCCCTTTCTGTCGCGGATGTAACCCGATCCTTCAAACGGGTGAACATCCGTAAAGCCGTGGGCCCTGATGGCATACCAGGCCGTGTGCTCAAAGCATGTGCTTTCCAGCTAGCCAGGGTTTTTACTCTCTGTCTGTAGTTCCCTCATGCTTCAAAAAATCCACGATTGTGCCCATACCAAAGAAAAATAAAATCACATGCTTGAATGACTGGAGGCCCGTTGCTCTGACACCCATCTTCAGCAAGTGTTTTGAGAAGCTCGTCAGAGAACACATCTGCTCTGTGCTGCCTGCTTCACTGGACCCACTACAATTTGCATATCGCAGCAACCGTTCCACAGACGATGCTATTGCCTTCACCCTACACACTGCTCTCTCCCACCTGGAAAATAAGAACACCTATGTGAGGATGCTGTTTGTGGATTATAGCTCGGCATTTAACACCATAGTGCCTGCCACACTGGTTGCGAAGCTCCAGACTCTGGGACTGAACATATCTCTGTGCAGCTGGATCCTGGACTACCTGACAGGCAGAAGTCAGGTGGTCAGAATGGGCAACAACACCTCATCTCCCCTGATCCTCAACACTGGTGCTCCGCAGGGCTGTGTCCTCAGCCCACTCCTGTACTCCCTGTACACACACGACTGTACAGCAACACACAACTCCAACGTCATCGTCAAATTTGCAGACGACACAACGGTGATAGGCCTGATCACCGACAACGATGAGACGGCCTACAGAGAGGAGGTGAGTACCCTGACAAAATGGTGTCAGGAGAACCACCTCTCACTCAACATCTACAAGACCAAGGAGCTGGTGGTGGATTACAGGAGACAGAGCAGAGAACACACACCCATCTCCATCAACAAGACACCTGTGGAGCGTGTAAACAGCTTTAAGTTCCTCGGCGTTCACATCACCGAGGATCTCACATGGTCTGCTCACACAGATGCAGTGCTGAAGAAGGCACATCAGCGCCTCTTCTTCCTGAGACGGCTGAGGAAGTTTGGAACAAGCCCCAGCATCCTCAGATCCTTCTACACCTGCACTGTGGAGAGCATCCTGACCGGCTGCATCACCGCCCGGTTTGGAAACAGCACCGCTGGCAACCGCAGGGCTCTGCAAAGGGTCGTGCGAACTGCCCGCCACATTGTTGGAGGTGAGCTTCCCTCCCTCCACGACATCTAAACCAGGCGGTGTACAAGGAAAGCCCAGAGGATTATCAAAGACTCCAGCCACCCGTCCCACAGTCTGCTCTCTCTGCTGCCCTCAGGGCGACGTTTCTGCAGCATCCGATCCCGCACTAGCCGACTGAGGGATTTCCCTCAGGCTATCAGGCTAATGAACAGTCAGAACTAATTCACCCTACATCACACTCCCACTCACACAACATGCCATGCACTGCACTTTAACACAGTTCAACTGGACTACACACACACACTGCACTAACACATCTGCTATCACTGGACACCATAAAAGCGCACCCACGACATTGCATATGCATAATCTGTTGCACCTTGCACAACTATCTGTTGCACAACCAATCTACTGTAAATTATAATCTGTTGCACCTTCACATATTACTATGCATAGATGTGGACATAATGCAGACGTGTAAATACGGTGTATAATGTGTATTGGTGTACTGGTAACGAAGTATGTCTTTATAGTACACTGTGTGTACTGAGCATATGTATGTGTATTTTGCACATTGTCTTCTGTACAGTCTGTAAATATGTACTGTCCATATGTAAAATATTGTTTTGTTTTTTTGCACTGTCTGGAGCACGCTCGTAAGAATTTCACTCACCAAGGCACTTGTGCTGTGGTGATGTGACAATAAAAGTGATTTGATTTGATTTGATTTCATGTATTCCCCAATTGTAAGTCGCTTTGGATAAAAGCGTCTGATAAATGACTAAATGTAAATTTACAGTATAATATACATTATAGTGACACACTTCCACTCAATTGTATCACAGATGATTGCATGAGGGGCCTCTGACTGTTTACTGGGGAGTTAATTTGATTAGAAAACAAGTAGGCTAACCATCTGCAAACTATAGCACATAGCTCCATATGACTTGATTTTGTTTAACCTCCAACCTGCATTACAGGACCCAGGAAGCATCTGCTTGTAGAATGTAATTAATTTAACTTTTTATCATCACCTTTTTACTGGTGATTCCCAATGAGAAAAGGCCACACACTCATTATTTTCTAAACAAACCACTTCTCAAGTAACTGCATTAAAATGGTTAATAAGGATATGCTTTAGGGCAAACTCTCAGTACATACCGTACACAATTATTTTACCTCATTGATTTTATGCAACAGTGGCCATTGGCAAACAGAGGAATGTGATTTTTGCTGCTTTGCATGACCACAAACACAGAGCCTTAAATGGTAAAATGCAAATACGTGCATCTGTAACACAACAAAACCAAGCTACAAATTTAAATGTTCCACCTAAAGGCTGTTTCATAAAACTAGTTTACCAAATAATCCAGGCTTATTCAAGTTATTCTGACTTAATATCACTTGATTTGGTTTCCGAAAGCAAAATTACCATAGGTCAGTCTCAGTCAATGTGGCAACTTATGCTGAGAAACTAACCTGGGCTGCATTTCCCAAAAGCATCGTAAGCTTAAGTACATCGTAGACCCATTGAAAACAGTGTAGCTACGGTCAACTTAGAATCAGAATAGAATCAGAAAAAGCTTTTATTGTCAAGTATGCTTGCAAAGCTTTGTTTTCGTGTCATAAGCTTCCAGTTCACAGAGACAACAACGACACACAGACAATAAAAATAAGGTGAGAATAAAAAATACACATACTGTATGTAAATATAAATAAACAAAAATTGAAAGAAAAAATATTTGAAACATAAATAATTGTATGTACAGTTGTGCTATAGATTACAGAATGGGATATAATATAATGAGATGCAGGGATGTACTAGGATGGAGGTGGTTGCAAATAAATATAAGGTTATTGCACATTGTTATTGCATAATGGGGGGGAAATGTAACTGTTCATAAGTTGGATTGCCTGGGGGAAGAAACTGTTCTTGTGCCTGGCTGTCCTGGTAATTGGGGCTCTGTAGCACCGGCCAAATGACAAAAGTTAAAAAAAGGGGATGACTTGGATGTGAGGGATCCAGAGTGCTTTTCTGAGCCATTTTCCTTGCTCTGGATGTATACGGTTCTTGAAGGGTGGGCAGGGGGGCACGATAATCCGTTCAGCAGTCCAAACTGTTCTCTGTAGTCTTCTGATCCCTGATTTAGCTTACAATGCTTTTGGGAAGTCCTTTTGGGAAGCGCAACCCAGGACAGGAGCAGGCTTAAATAATTAAATATTCAAATAAGCCTTTCTCTCTTAATTTATGACAGCTGTACCTTTTAAGGTTATTAGAACATTAAAACATTGCAATCTAAAATTGCTTTTTAAATCATTAAAACACTAAAAACACTAAATCAAAAGTTAAAATCACTAAATTAAAAATCAAGGTCAAGGTCAAGGTTTCTTTATTTGTCACATAATGAAAATAGAAATCAGAATACATTTGAACTGATAAGAGGAACACACATTTAACTCATTTGAGCTAGTATGGCTGTATTAGCCAGCTTACATTTGATTAACAATTACTGCTATCATAAAAATACACTTATATGTAGGATTAAAATTCTATGTCACATTTAATGTCCAACAATTTTTTTTTTTAGCAGAATGTATATTTTATTCTGAATTATTGCACTATTATTCTATTCTGCTCCGTCTGTGTAGCGCACATGTGAGCTGCAGCGCTTGTTCATGCACATAAGCCTCGCCCACTCCTGACAGCAAAATTTATATATCTGCATGACTTTCTAACATTTACAGATGAAAAATATACCTGTGACGTATCAGTCATGCACTAAGGAAAACTCAATGTCTCAAATGCATTAAACGGCACAAATATTTGCTGTTTGCCATGGTGGATCGATTTGATCCATGATCGGCATTAAGGGCTGCTTAAGAATAAGCGTGCACATCAAATTATCCTGAGTCATTGAACCTGGATCGAAATAGTGAGATTGCGTGAACATAAATTGTCGTTTATGAGACCGCTTTAGTCCCGATTGATTTGTTATGTTATTTCTAGTTATAGCGAAGTGAAGCATTCTGAACCATTGAAGCTTTTATTTATTTATTTTATTAGTTTATTTGTCAGGGACAATGTACAAAAAACATTAATCTTACGAAAAGATGCTTTGTACCAGAGTTAGCAAATGCTAATTTCCATCTGCAGTCCCCGGGCAGGTACACATAATATTAAAACATTACATTACAAATAACTATCAATAGTACTAACAAATACATGCAATATTAATTGAACAGTGATCATTTCAAACTAATCAAATGTTCAAATGAAAAACTAATCAAAAAACCATCACAACCTAAAATATATACAACATAGTCAAAAAACTATGAACAACCCAAATTTCAACCCAAATTTATCGGAAAAAAAGTTCATTAATTGAAGCCTTTTAAAACGGTTCATGCTTGTGGTCATAAAAAAGAATAGCAGCTTCCAAAGTGCCGTGTTCCATTACAGCTATAAAAATAATGGCCATTATCAAAGTCATACATTTGTGTCATGGACTGCCACTAAAATAATTCAAATAAATAAAACAAACTCATGATTTAAATCTGTGATCTGTCCATGTTAACTCTGCCTCAGTCCTTAGACTGTTATTTCATGGGCAAAGTTCATTTGACATTAATATATAAATTACGATAAAAAGAAAACAATGCTAATAATGCTTATAATGTAATATAATGTAAATGAAACAGTGCTGAGGTTCTTTCAACCCAAATGTATAGGAAAAAGGTTCATACTTGAAGCCTTTAAAAAATGTTTCATGCCATGTGGTCATAAAAATGAACAACTTCCAAAGTGCCGTGTACCCATTACAGCTGCTGGTTTCACATCTGGTTCTGCACCGAATCCTTGTTTTAATTTGTTATATAAATAAAAATAATGGCCATTGTCAAAGTCATACATTTGTGTCATGGACTGCCACTAAAATAATTCAAATAAATAAAACAAACTCATGAATTAAATATTGTGATCTGTCCATGTTAACTCTGCCTCAGTCCTTAGACTGTTATTTCATGGCAAAGTTCATTTGACCTTAATATATAAAATACGATAAAAAGAAAGCAATGCTAATAATGCTTCTAATGTAATATAATGTAAATGAAACAGTGCTGAGGTTCGCTACATTTGAACCAGATACTGAACAGTCACATGGTTTTCCAGGCGAACAAAGCTTCGACGTCAAAGATCATGTAGTTTCGTCAAAACGATTCAAGCTCCGAACTGCGCTTTGATGTGAAATGTGTTGTTATTTGACACCAGCTTCGAAGCTTCCGTGTTGAACGTAAATCACTAGTTATTCCAAGTCAGGTTTTGGACTTTAATCCCTGATTTTCTTAGCGTCTTTTATGAAACAGCTCCCTGCTCCACCTACCTGTTGCCACACCCCTGCAGTTAAACACTGGTGTGGCTTCCTACTTTCAGAGAGCTCTTGTTAGCTTGGCAGCTGAATCAACAGCCAAGTCTTTTCCCAAATAATTTATTCTAAGGTAACTCTTCCTTAAATTATTAATTGTGTTTACAAGTTTTGTGCTTAGAATTAAAAAAGGTAGTTTAAAACTAATTATAAATACTATTTATATTTTATGTTTTTTGGATGTTGTTCCAGGTCCTTTGTGTCATAATTTTAGTCTTTGTTCTGAAACTATTTTCCAGGTCAATACAGTTAGCAGTGCTGTGTTTGTAGTAAACAATTTAAATCTAAATACTCTATTAAAATATATATATAATAAATAATAGAAATGTTTATGTCTATTATTGGTTAACTGTGTATCCAAAACCACTTTGTTTTTTACATCTAAATGTTTTTCATATATAGAAATTTTGGATAAAGTTTACAGTTTATATTTGCTGTTTGCCATGGTGGATCGATTTGATCCATGATCGACATTAAGGGCTGCTTAAGAATAAGCGTGCACATCAAAGTATCCTGAGTCATTGAACCTGGATCGAAATAGTGAGATTGCGTGAACATAAATTGTCGTTTATGAGACCGCTTTAGTCCCGATTGATTTGTTAGGTTGTTTCTAGTAATAGCGAAGTGATGCATTCTGAACCATTGAAGCTTTCAACCCAAATGTAAAGGAAAAAGGTTCATTACTTGAAGCCTTTTAAAATGGTTCATGCTTGTGGTCATAAAAATGAACAACTTCCAAAGTGCCGTGTTCCATTACAGCTGCTGGTTTCACATCTGGTTCTACACCTGATTCCTTGTTTTAATTTATTATATAAAAATAATGGCCATTGTCAAAGTCATACATTTGTGTCGTGGACTGCCACTAAAATAATTCAAATAAATAAAACAAACTCATGATTTAAATCTGTGATCTGTCCATGTTAACTCTGCCTCAGTCCTTAGACTGTTATTTCATGGGCAAAGTTCATTTGACCTTAATATATAAATTACGATAAAAAGAAAGCAATGCTAATAATGCTTCTAGTGTAATATAATGTAAACGAAACAGTGCTGAGGTTCGCTACATTTGAACCAGATACTGAAACAGTCACATGGTTTTCAGGCGAACAAAGCTTCGGACGTCAAAGATCATGTAGTTTTGTCAAAACGATTCAAGCTCCGAAACTGCGCTTCGATGTGAAATGTGTTGTTTTTTGACACAAGCTTCGGAGCTTCCGTGTTGAACGTAACATCACTAGTTATTCCAAGTCAGGTTTTGGACTTTAATCCCTGATTTTCTTAGCGTCTTTTATGAAACAGCTCCCTGCTCCACCTACCTGTTGCCATCACCCCTGCAGTTAAACACTGGTGTGGCTTCCTACTTTCAGAGAGCTCTTGTTAGCTTGGCAGCTGAATCAACAGCCAAGTCTTTTCCCAAAGAATTTATTCTAAGGTAACTCTTCCTTAAATTATTAATTGTGTTTACAAGTTTTGTGCTTAGAATTAAAAAAGGTAGTTTAAAACTAATTATAAATAATATTTGGATGTCGTTCCAGGTCCTTTGTGTCATAATTTTAGTCTTTGTTCTGAAACTATTTTCCTGGTCAATACAGTTAGCAGTGCTGTGTAAACAATTTAAGAGCTTAATACTCTATTTAAAAAAATATATAATAAATAAATAGAAGTGTTTATGTCTATTATTGTTAATTGTGTATCCAAAACCACTTTGTTTTTTACATCTAAATGTTTTTCATATATAGAAATTTTGGATAAAGTTTACATTTTTGTCTGCTATAAGTAGTATAATAGTAGTAGTATATTACTCTATGCTATATAAGTATATTATTTTATGCTATTTTTATACTGGAAACAGAAGAGGGAGGAGAATTATGCACAATATTTCCATTACTTTTAGTGTATTGAGAAAGTCACAGTATAGGTATTTTTATTTATTTTTTCAGAAAAAATCCTGCCCTCAAATGCTCTCTGTTTTGACAGGGAACTAATATGAATCTGTCAATGGCTGCAGGGACAATACATTTCATCACTTGGAATGTTAATGGACTTAAAGAACAAAGAAATAAAAAATTTAGAGAACTACATAATGCTAATGTTGTTTTCTTACAAGAGACACACATTGGAGAAAAAGATCATTCTATTTTGGAATGCAGTGAAGATGAGTGGCATATTTTCTTTACAAAGTTTACATCATCCCGAAGAGGAACAGCTATACTTGTCAGGAAATCATTAGACTTTGAATACATCAGTGAAGACAAAGATACTTATGCAGGATATATTGTGTTGAAATGTAAACTGCAAGGTCAGTTGTACACACTTGTTAGCATTTATAACCACCAAACGGACACAAAAACCCTAGATAAACTTTCAAGGTACCTGCAGTTAATGGCCACAGGGTTGCTGGTGATTGGTGGAGATTTCAACACTGTTCTCAATCCCTTTATCGACAAAAAATGTTGTACCAACAGGGTGACAAATAACCGAACTCAGAACAAACTGCGTCCCTGTGTGGAACATTTTATGAAATCTCTTCAGCTTGTTGACATCTGGAGAAGAAAAAAACATATAAAGCAAAATTACACATTCTGCAGAGGTGGAACTTCATCAAGACTGGATTACTTCTTCATTCCAGAAGAATGTTTGTGGCGTGTCAGAAGTTGTGACATCAGCAATTCAGAGAGACCTGACCATCAGCCTTTGTCCTTGAAGATCAACAATGTCTCCACAGAAACTTTACAGGAACATCTCCAGATACAATCACTCTCTCAACTGCTCAGGGATAAAAGTCATTTTGGGATCGATTTATCATTGGTTCAGGAAAGCTCACATGCACTCAGTGAGGTTGACATTGTCTCAGCTGTACATTCTCTTCAGGTGTCAGACACACCAAGACCAGATGGCATTCCAGTTTCCTTCTACAAAGAGAGAATTCAAGATATAATTCCATACATAAAGGTGCTAAATGATGGAATCTACAGTGGTAAATTAAACTGCTCTGAGAAACATTTTAATGAATCTGTGAAAAGTCCACATGACAACAGTCAACACTTTTTTAATGTTGACTACCTCATCATCGCAACTATTCTAGCAAGACGCCTAGAAGACTTCTTGGAGTCTCAGTCAGAGGGGCGGATACCAAGAGAGTCAAATCCTGTCCTGATCAGTTCCAAAGCCCTCAGCACTCAGACCGTGCTGTGTTGTATTGAGGAAGAGCTAGAAAGGCAACAACATTCAACTTCCCAACTTTTTCCAGCTTTGTCTCAGGACTTGCTTTCTGTGAAAAGCCTTTTTAGAAGCCCTTGCCAGGGCTGTCCTTTGACCCCAGTCCTCATATCTTTAACACTTAAATGCTTTGCCTCGGAGCTATTTAAGAATTTAGAAAAGCATGCATTTTATGTTTTCAAACAGATTATTATAGTCTGCATCCTACCGGAGGACCTACATCTACAGTAGTACATGCTATAGTGAGAAACAGCACTGATAAAGAATATGACATTGTGATATTACCCAGAGGAAATGGTGAATCTTTACAAGAAAACAACCTGGACAGTGAGTCCGAGATGGAAGACTGGGATAGACAGATGGATGGAGCAGAAGAACAATGGCCTAAAAGCGTCGCAATAAAAATGTAATTCATGTGATTAATCACTGTAGAGTTTATAGAGCATTCTTTGAGGTTTCACTAGTGTTATAATAGTTAAAATCAGCACTGATTATGCACATAGACAGTAGCATGTGCAATGTTCAATCTCCACTGATTGTAGAAATGTATTTAAACATAGACATTTGTATGAACTGTTTACATTTTCCACTAGGTCAAACATGTATGCTGTTGTAACCTTGCAAGATTCAGATGAGGTGATGGTGGCAGCATCAAACTGGCTGAACACAGACAAGAGACAATGTCACTGGCCCCCATTCAGATCATCAGAGAAGTACATGCAAGCTGTGAAAGACAGAACTGAGCCTTCAACAGCAGGAAAATTATGGGACATGTTAAATATTCTCTTACATGCAGAATATGGTAACACTGTCTGGTTTCATTTTTAAAAAATACACAGAACTCTTTCATGTTTCATGACATAACTAAATATTGTAATATTTTACTGCAGACACCTATCAGGAGGCTATAAATAAACAAGAGGAACTCAAAATAACACATACAGATGGGTAAGCATACATCATAATTCAAAAGACACAGTGTAATAATACAAATACAATGTTTTTTTGGAGACCAAAAAATAACAGATTAAATCTACTAGACAAAGAAACAAAAGGTCAACATTCATATGTATAAGTAAAGGTATGTACATGGCGTTTAGATTCCAAATAGAGTTCTGTGTCTAAGTAGTACTTAGTAATACATTTACCAAACATTTTCCAAATGTCTCTGATAGCAGCAGTCAAATATTTTGAAAGAACTATGGTAACATGATAGCAGCAGTCAAATATTTTGAAAAAAACTATGGTAACATGGTAACTATGGTAGGGTTTCATGTGTTAAAAAACAATATATAATTGAAACATTAGTTAATACAAACACAGTTGTTCATCATTTGTACTTGTTAGTTCAAATCAACTAATTTTAATATTAGTAAAGGTCCTTACACACCAGTCAGAAAATTTAGTCCGAAATTTTCGCATGTTAAAAAATAAATAGGATCTCACGTTATGTCAATAACGTTTACACACTGCCACCAACATTTTTGTCGGTCAAAAATTTTTGGGGGATCGGGTTCGATTTCCTGCGTTTTCGTATCCGTAGCATTATACTACAAAAAATTAGGCTACATTTTTTTAAGGTAAGTGGTTGCAATCAATTTATTTTGCTACATTTAAATAAGCAAATTTATTTTGACTAAATTTCAGCTAAAATTGTTTATTTAAATGTAGCTAAAATAATTTGATTAACCTTGAAACTTAAAAAAAAATATTAATTCAATATTTTTTTTTTTCAGTGCATGCAACTTTGAACACAAGAAACATTAGGGTATATATATACACACACTAATCAGATGGACAAGAAATACCAGAGGCAGACCAGTAATTGTAATCCATTCCAACCAGGCAAAGGGTCAGGGCAGGCGGCAAAACAATCAACAATGTAAATCCAGGGATCAAATAATCAAATAAACAATAATCTAGGCAGGATCAAACACAGGCAGAGTAGCAACAGGACACTCAGAATTGTAGCCAAGACAAACAAGACTTTGTAATGAAAGGCTGTAGAAACCTTGTTTAAATAGATAGACTATCAAAGGCATTAGAGACTATTAGACTAGGTAGAGCAGGTGCAGCTGCAATCAGTCTAGGCAAGTGGGATTTTGGGATTTTTCTGAATCCCGGAGAGTGAGACATCTGGTGGTCGATGGAGGGAACTTGAACATAGTTCATGGTAGGTAAAATAAATTAGGCTGGGGCCACAGAAACAGGACTACAAATGCACAAGAACAAAACAATATGTACAATCAAATATAGTGTATGAATATGCAGACGTGTAACCCAAAGCTATTAGCTATGGCCAAGTATTATTTATACTATTGTCCATTTGCTGAATGAAAATTATCAGTGTTTGCTTCATAATTATTTTTATTGTAACATTCAATTTGAATAATAAAATGTTCACTTTTTAAATAATTGAATCAATAAATACTCTTTGTGTCACACACAGTTTGTATGCAGTCATTACCCTGCAAGAATCAAGTGAGCAGACTGTGATACCAACAAACTGGCTGAATGAACACAAGACCCAATGTTACTGGCCTCCATTCAAGGCACCTAAGACGTGCACAGAAGCTGTAAAGAACAGACTTGAACCTGCTAGAGGAGAAAATCCATGGGAGATGCTGAACATCATATTTCATGAAGAACATGGTACATTATTTAAATTACTCTTTATACACTATATTGCCAAAACTATTGGGTCGTCCCCTTCTAATTAACAGGTTTTGACTACTTTAGTAACTTCCATGAGTACGAATCTAAATGTTTAAGCATATAATTATATTTTAGGGAATTGTTTGCTTCTAATTTTATAGCAACAGTTTGGACAGGACTCTTTTTATGACATATTTGAACATGTCAATGTCTCTGTGTATAAGGCAAGGATCAAAGATTAATGATGATTCAGTCAGTGTGGAAGAACTTGACTGGTCTGCAGAAAACCAAGTCCTAATCCCAGCTGAACACCTCTGGTGTGACTTTAAATGCAGACATTGAGCCCAAAACGCATCACTAAACATCAATGACTTGTACATATGGGTGCATGTATTTTAGACACTTCCAAAACTGTTGCAACAGAAATGGAAATACCATTTTTAAATAAATAATACCATTTTACATCTTCGTTGCCACAGTTTTGGAAGTGCCTTTTTCTCTTCTAAAGAAGTTGGTGTCCCAGTACTTTTGTCCATATAATGAATGTACAAGTCATTGGTGTTTGGTGATGAGTTTTGGGCTCAATGTCTGCATTTAAAGTCACACCAAAGGTGTTCAGCTGTGTATGTAATGAACAGTATATTGTTTTTGTTTTTTTCAGTGGCATGAGGTCCACGAGGTACATTTATAAATCTGACTTCTTTATCAACCAAAAATACTTAAATAATATAAAATATTTGCATATCTTGTTATAGCCACTTATGAGCAAGCTAAAGATAAATAAGAAGCACTCAGACAGCAGACTGAACTGTAAGTAATTAGTCTTTATATTACAGTATTAATAATATTAGTAATAATAATCACAATTCATTATGTACATTACATTCATTGCATGCAATTTTAAAGTAAACATATAACCACAAGCAGCATTGGGGTCCAAGCACAGCCCATTGGGCAAGTGATTTTGAAAAGACATCAAATTGAAAAAAAAACAGGTCAAATATGCAAATCCAACTGATGTCAAAAACCTGAAATAATGTTGATTTGATATAAATTTAACATCAAATACATTGGACTACATATACATTAAACCAATTTCTGTGTGGGATTCTGTGGGTTTCTTCATTTGGGACAGTATATCTATTGAAAATTTAGCAAAACATCAGCAAATACTGATAGTGTTCCTGTGGCTCAGTGGTTAGAGCATTGCATTAGCAGCGCAAAGGTTGTGGGTTCGATTCCCAGGGAACACACATATACTGACAATACAAATGTATGACCTGAATGCACTGTAAGTCGCTTTGGATAGAAGTGTCTGCTAAATGCGTAAATATTTAATGATATATAACCTTTTTTTAGACCCTCTACATCTTTTGGATCTCTTGAAAGACAAAATTCTCCACTGCAGTCAGGAATGTGCACTGGTGGTAAACTCTTTTTTTAATAATGAGTGAAATTAATGCATTTTGAGCTCTGACTAGATCAAGTAATTGAGTACAGATTTGAGTACCAGAGTACAGATCTTCTAGTCTGGCTGTTATTGGGAATCATGTCAAGTCAGATTAATTTATATAGTGTTTTTTATAATGCACATTGTTTCAAAGCAGCTTTATAGAAACATATTGCATCACTAATGTCTTAAATTTTAAAAGCTTCTCATTGAGTGGTTCCATTCAAAGCAACATTTGATAAAATTATGCCCTAATATATTTGTCTGTGAGAAAGCCCAATGTGACTATGGAAAGAAACAAAAGGTGGAGCAATACAGCGTGAACATATAGCATCAATGACAATATCACAAAGTTTTTTTTTACAAGTCTTATATCAGTTTAGCTATATTAAATTTTAAATATATATATTTGATAGACAGTGTATAACATGGGGGGATTTTAATCAAACATTTAAAAGTTTTTCTTCAATGTCTGTAAGGCCCATATTGTTTGCTGAGGAGCTAAAAGGTTGTATGTCCATTGTTGGTGTAATTCTTCTAGCTAAAGTCAAATAACAGACGTTTCAGAGTCTCTCATCTCAGGTCTAAACAGAAGAAATGTTTAGACATTCAAATAATAGTTGTGTTGCTTTTAAAAGCCACTGATATACTAGCATACAGTCCTTAATGAAAATGTGTAAGCTGGATATTTAGTAGTGTATGTGGTATATATTTTCCTCTAAATTCTAAAAAACCCTTCTCTAAACATAATTATAATCAGAATGTATTGCAAACTGAAACAGAAACCATATAAAGCGGTTCTTCAATCTGAATTTCGGCAGATTTGCAGTCTTGAACATCATTTGTATAATCTTCAAAATGCTGCATCTCGTGTCTGGACATCATCTACTTGAGAAATTATAAAAATGATTAAAAATTATAAAAGTCTTTAATGTGAAATATTTTTTTTTCCTTTTACCCAAACCACTGTCATTAGTCATGGTATGCAATCTCGTTATTATAAATGTGTATTAGCTCTCTGTGAAGTTTGCCATTCAGGAAATTGTTAATTGTGAATTCTCTAACAGGTATTAAAAGAAAACGTGATGAGTCTCCAGATATCACTGCACAGTCACTGATGACTACAGGCAAGTCAATTCTGACACTAATTGTACAAAAATACTTAGAGTAAAAATACATTGTTCAGACCATGGGAAATTGCATTAAGTTAATTCAAGATTAACACGTGCCTTTTATAACAAGCATTTTATCAACACCTTTAAAATAAATAAATAAAAATCTAAATTATATTTTAAGTTCGTAGTTTTTTATATGAGTTTTTCACCATTGTACCATTTAGGCATCTAACCCTATGTTATTCCAGGGTAATTATCACTGTATATATATATATTAAAATAGTGTCTTGAGTTTGGTTCCAAAAAGCGATAAACGCCATTTAAAAAAAATAAAGTTTGGTGAAGATTTGGTTTCCACCAAAATCTGAATTGTATCTGGTAGGTATTGAAAAGTATTTTTTTTATTTGACACAAAATGTGATATCTATTGTGTTATTCTGTCATGTTTTCTCCTTATCTTTCTAAACCGTGACAAACGCCAGTCTCCCTTCTCTGCAGAGTACGATACATCCACTCAGCCAATCACAGCGCACCATTCCACGCACTCTAGACAGTAATGGCGACGCTTGAATACACCCGTCATCCTAGTTTTCCTCATCTACTTTGAGATCAACAAACAAACAAAAAAATTAGGACTGCACAATAAATCACATGTGATTGTCATGTGCATCTCGTCAGTAAAGCCAGTTCTGTGATTAATGTTAGTAGTTAATCTGCACCATGTGCTTTTCAGATGGAGCCGCATTTAATACACAGCTGTTGATCATTGACAAACTACATAATATCGCATTCATATTCACAGAGGAATCGCATTCGATTATGAACGTGATATTGCGTAGCTTGGAAGTGTAAGTGTTTTTATTGTAACACTTTATTTTAGAGTCTCTTAACTAGTTGCTTATTAGCATGTATATTACCGTATTGCCCTGAATATAAGACTATGTTTTTTTAATAGAAATACAGTACATCTGAAAAAACGCGGTCGTCTTATCTTCAGGGTCTAGACTTTGACATGTCAATAATACACCCACAACAATAGGTGGTGCCAAAAATGCATAAAACGAGTGTGCCATGAAATAAGTAATGTAATGTGTGTTGTAAAGATCGCGAGTGAAAACAAAAGAAAAAGAAAAGCTTACAGCAGCATGAGTCCTGATTGTCATGTTAGCCTGATGGGTACAAACAAACTTTGTTCTATGTGACCTTATTCTACATCCCAAAACACAATATCTAAACTTAACAACTATCTTACTAACTATTAATAAGCAGCAAATTAGGAATTTATTCTGGGAAAAGTCGTAGTTAATAGTGAATAAGTGTTCCCTATCTATAGGTCACTACGATTTATGTCGTGACGACATAGGGGATTTACCTGGAAACCCCGATCATCTCTGACTTTCAGAGAAAATGCCTTTGAAATTGGCTAGTGGATTTTGCATACCTGAGCCACTCCCCGTGCATACGGGTATAAAAGGGCGACAGGTGCATCCACTCATTAGATTTTTGCTTCAGAGCCGAGTGGATGAGAAGTGTGCTGATCTCCACAAGCCTTTCATCTCTTATTTGTTCCTGGTTGGCGTCACGGTGCAGTCAGCGTAGTCCCTCTCAGCAGCGATTCCCCTGGGCACTATAACTAAAAGAGCAAATTCTAAAAGAGCAAATCACGGACGAACGCGTCTTTTTCAAGATGCCGTTTCATCCATGTCCTTCTGTTGCGGTCGTTTCCTGTCCGCGGATGATGGACACGATCGTTTTCTTCAGTGTCTGGGCTTCAAACACGCTGAAGATGCGTTCGTGGATGACTCATGCGCCTGTTGTGGTCATATGAGCATGACTTCGATGCGATCTCGCTTTTCCTTTCTGAAAGGATTGGCACACTCTGCTGCCACCCACACTGGTTTCTCTGGCTCGAGCAGAGAACCACCGGCTGGCACTCTGGGAGATCTGAGGGTAACAGTAAGAGCCTCTCCGCCAGGTACGTCCCCACGGAGCTCTTACTCCTCATGCAGCGAACGTCCCGTCCGGTTCCCGGGTGATTTCGCTGGTCCGTCCCACGGGGCGCCCAGTATTTAATTTGGTGTGCCATCCGAGGATAGGATGTCGATCGCAGCATTGGTGGATGGGCTTACGTCCTCTGAGGATGAAGGTGTGGTGGGGCTGCCCCCTCGGGTGTTGTCGCCACCGCCGCACCGGACCCAGAGCTGACGGCCATGCTTGTCCAGGCAGCCATGAGTATCAGGCTGGAGGTCAACAGACCACCCAGTCCCGAACCCTCGAGGCTGGATGATTGGTTTCTCGGAGCGGGGTGCGGCTCACAACCGCAGTCTGCTCCGGTGCCTTTTTTCCCGGAGGTGCATGAGGAGCTGACGAAGTCGTGGGTGGCCCCTTTCACGGCCAGAAGCCGCTCGTCCATCTCCTCCGTCGTCACTACCCTCGATGGCGGGTCTACCAGTGGGTATGCGGGTATTCCCCAGGTGGAGAGAGCGATCGCGGTGCACCTGTGCCCACGAAACGCCGCCACTTGGAGGAACCGTCCGCCTCTCCCGTCCAAAGCCTGTAAGATGACAGCTGCTCTCGCTGCCAAAGATTATAGTGCTGCAGGCCAGGCAGCCTCTGCCCTGCACGCCACGGCTATCCTGCAGGTTCACCAAGCCAAGGCACTCAAACAGGTGCACGAGGGTAGTACCGACCCGGGGTTGATGCAGGAGCTGTGCACGGCGACTAACTTCGCTCTACGAATGACAAAAGTCACAGCACGGTCACTCGGGAAGGCCATCATGGTGATCCAGGAGCACCATCTCTGGCTCAACCTGGCAGAGATGAAGGACGTTGACAAGGCACGCTTTCTCGACGCCCCCATCTCCCAGGCGGGGCTGTTTGGCGACACCGTCGAGGGATTTGCCCAGCAGTTCTCGACGGTACAGCAGCAGACCGAGGTGATCCAGCACATCCTGCCCCGGTGTGATGCACCATCCACTGCTGCCCCCCGGGGCCAGGCCTCAGTCTGCTTGTCGCCGTGGGCGCCATCCTGCGTCCTCCAGAGCTGCTCCGCCCCAGGCTGAATTGAAACCTAGGCCAGCACGTTGAGCCTCTCGCAGGAGAGCGGCGCCCTCCGCGTCCCAGCCAGGCCCCAAGTTGTCCAGGAAGTCAACGAAGCGGCCCTTACGCGGGTAACCCGGAGATGTTGAAGTTTGCTCTTTCTCAGGAGAAGGCGAGAACAGCGCCGCTCCTTCCCCCGGTGGAGAGCCGGGAGGAGAATCCTTTGTTTCGTTTTGTTTCTGTTCCTCCATTTTCTCAAAGAAAGAGCAATTTCCTTTTCCTCCGGGTTCTCAGGTCCATAGGACGACAGTGTGCGACGCCCTGCTTCCTCACTCTTGCCCACGACCCGTTTTGCCAGCAGCCAAGAGAGTACGGTTCGGGGACGATGTACCTCCCCACGCACCTCTGGCCAGTCCCGTTTGGGACTCAGGGAGTTCGGTGAGGATGCCTCAGAACGCACCGCCTTCTGTACCATCCACCCCTACTCCCTTTCGCTGCACCACAACAGGTACGTTGATTGTGCTGTTGGAGCCGCTTGCACAGCGTCTGGAGGCATGGCTCAAGCCTGGCTCACGTGCACAATTCGACTCAGCTACGCGATTCAGTTCGCCAGGCGACCTCCCAAGTTCAACAGCATTCTCGAGACGTCGGTGGCAGTCCGGCCCAATCCAGAGAGCAGTTGTGCGGTCACAGGGACTTGGTGCTTTGGCACCTCAAAGTTTTCCCTCATGGTAAACCAGTGTCTTCTCTTTGACAGAGCTCTCTGTCAGTTTCTGCTGGCAGCCCTCCTCCCTACACCTAGGTAGGATCTGCCCCAGAATCCAGTCGTATGTAGTACTACCCCAAGCCTGGGTCAGTCCATATCAGTTTCTCCACATGTTACCTCCCTTCGGGCAGGATGTGGCCACCGTAGCGCCCTTCTCCGGAAGGCTCGCTTCCCTGCCGTTACTGCCAAGCTGTAACAACAAATAGGAAAGACTTGAAGCCGTCTTTCACTGAAGGTCAAAATCCCTTCTGATTTCTGTGGGGAAAGGAACAGTGGCTTGGCTATCTTCAGCAGCAATGTACTCTGTGCGGACACCAAGGTTAGCAAATTTGCGCTGGGGCGGTGGGAAGGTTGCAACCTCCTGCATGACATTTGTCTGTCACGCGCTCGCTTGTCAACATCTGCATGCCACAAGGTTGTGACGGGGGTTCAGTTTGTGGCGCTTTCCATAGGACCCCTATGTCGTCACGACATAACTCATAGTGACCGACAGATAGGGAACGTCTAGGTTACGTACGTAACCCCCGTTCCCTGATGGAGGGAACAGAGATATTATGTCCCCATGCCACAATCTTGAACCATCGCTGGTTGCCAGGGACTCGTTCTCGTTGATCGGGGCTTCCAGGTAAATCCCCTATGTCATCACGACATAACGTCTCCGTTCCCTCCATCAGGGAACGGGGGTTACGTACGTAACCTAGACGTTTCCTATTCTAAAGTGTTAACAGTTTTTCTTTATGGTATAGATCAGGGGTATTCAATTAAAGTTCCATGTTTTATATTTTCTTCCAAGCAGAGGTCCGGAAAAAATGTTACAAAAAAAGTACATTTTTTGATGTTTTGTATTTATACATTTAGATACAGTCCATGTGACAGAAAAAATACTGTTCAGGGATCCATAAATCTATATACTATTTTACTATTTTACTTAAAATCATTATCTAATAAAAACATTGTAGCTACAATAATCCAAACATTCTCATCTTGAGCAGAAAATAAAAATAACTAGCAGTTTCAAAGTTTAAGTTCTATCCCAGCCATCTAACAACATATTTTTTTTAATTACATGATTCTTTTGAAGTGTTCTTAGTCCACAGATTAATTTTGCTAAATGTAGATCAGAAAGGTATTGTCACTTCTGGTTTGAACAGTCAGAGTCATAGATATAGCGCTGAAAGATATTTGCCGGGGTCCGAATGCGGTCTACCTTATGAAAATCAGTTATATAAGTATTTAAGGGATAAAAGACTTGAGTTGCATTTAAAATATTTTTCCTCGAATTTGAGTCAAGTCTGAAGTCTATAAAAAATGCGACTCGAGTCCGCGTTACTAAGGCTGTATTTACACTAAAGGTCTTGATGACAAATTCAGATTTTGTGACTACATCCAATTTTTTGGACAACATACTTAAATTTATTTTAAAAGTGACCCATATCCGATGTTTGCATTTTACACTGCACTTGGTGAAACAAGCCAAAAATAGCATATATGACATCCCAAAACAATTTGAATAATACATTGAGTTTAATTTATTGACATGAAATTCATATAGAAACGTTTTAATGCAATACTTACAGATGCATCTCAATAAATTAGAATGTCGTGGAAAAGTTCATTTATTTCAGTAATTCAACTCAAGTTGTGAAACTCGTCTATTAAATAAATTCAATGCACACAGACTGAAGTAGTTTAAGTCTCTCGTTCTTTTAATTGTGATGATTTTGGCTCACATTTAACAAAAACCCACCAATTCACTATCTCAACAAAATAGAATATGGTGACATGCCAATCAGCTAATCAACTCAAAACACCTGCAAAGGTTTCCTGAGCCTTCAAAATGGTCTCTCAGTTTGGTTTACTTGGCTACACAATCATGGGGAAGACTGCTGATCTGACAGTTGTCCAGAAGACAATCATTGACTCCCTTCACAAGGAGGGTAAGCCACACACTTTCATTGCCAAAGAAGCTGGCTGTTCACAGAGTGCTGTATCCAAGCATGTTAACAGGAAGTTGAGTGGAAGGAAAAAGTGTGGAAGAAAAAGATTCACAACCAACTGAGAGAACCGCAGCCTTATGAGGATTGTCAAGTAAAATTGATTCAAGAATTTGGGTGAACTTCACATGGAATGGACTGGGGCTGGGGTCAAGGCATCAAGAGCCACCACACACAGACGTGTCAAGGAATTTGGCTACAGTTGTCATCAGAGGCGTCTTACCTGGGCTAAGGAGAAGAAGAACTGGACTGTTGCCCAGTGGTCCAAAGTCCTCTTTTCAGATGAGAGCAAGTTTTGTATTTCATTTGGAAACCAAGGTCCTAGAGTCTGGAGGAAGGGTGGAGAAGCTCATAGCCCAAGTTGCTTGAAGTCCAGTGTTAAGTTTCCACAGTCTGTGATGATTTTGGGTGCAATGTGATCTGCTGGTGTTAGTCCATTTTGTTTTTTGAAAACCAATGTCACTGCACCCGTTTTCACCCATTTTGGAGCACTTCATGCTTCCTTCTGCTGAAAAGCTTTTTAAAGATGCTGATTTCATTTTCCAACAGGATTTGGCACCTGCCCACACTGCCAAAAGCACCAAAAGTTGGTTAAATGACCATGGTGTTGGTGTGCTTGACTGGCCAGCAAACTCACCAGAGCTGAACCCCATAGAGAATCTGACAACAGCAGCAACCAGCACTCCGCGTGATTTCAAAAGCAACACATTTCAGTGTCAGATCGCCTTTTATTTAACATAAACTAACAAATTAATACTCTACTACTCAACTAGAGATGTTTCATTTGTTACAGGTATGTCTATACCGCAACATGTTTTTAAAGAACTCACTTTTCAATGACGTAGGAGTCGCATTAACAGGGGACTATCCGATCTGACCGCTTACACGGCAGGCGCAAATGCACATATACAATTCATATCTGATTTATTGCTACATATGAATGAGGCCTGAAACCGATCTGAGAATATCGCAACAGACCGCAACAGACTGAGCGAAAGGGCTCACAGTCCACCTCTACCGAGTATTCTGCTCGCTAATGTCCAATCCTTGGAGAATAAGATGGACGATCTTAGAGCCAGGATAAGTTTCCAACGGGACATAAGGGACTGTAACATCCTTTGTTTGACTGAAACATGGCTCACGCCCTCGGTCCCGGACACGACAGTAAGGCCGTCTGATAACTTTTCTGTTATACGGATTGACAGAACAGCCGAGGCCGGTAAAACCAAAGGTGGTGCAGTGTGTTTCATGATTAACAAGAAATGGTGTGACCCCAGGAATATCTCCATTCTGTCGCATTCCTGCTCGCCTATCATCTGGAACATCTGTCCATTATCTGCCGCCAATTCTATCTGCCCCGGGTAGAATCAATCGTCGTTACTGCTGTTTACATTCCACCACAGGCAGACACTAGCTTGGCTTTGTCCAAACTCCACGATGAGCTCAGCGGCTACATCAATAAACACCCTGACGCTGCCTCTATCATCGCGGGGGACTTTAACAAAGCCAACCTCAAGAAGGTCATGTCGAACTTTCATCAACATGCATCCTGTCCAATTAGAGGACCGAATACACTGGATCATTGCTACACTCAGTTTAAGAATGCCTACAAAGCTCGTTCACTGCCGGCTTTTGGCAAATCGGACCACAACACAATTTTCCTCACACCGGAATATAAACAAAGGCTCGTTCAGGAACCCCCGGTGGAGAGAGAAGTGACGCGCTGGTCCTCCCACTCTGAAGCTATGCTACAGGCGGCTCTTGATGACGTCGACTGGGACATGTTTCCGGGCGAGTTCATCTGACGTCAGCGAGTTCACGGATGTAGCATTAAGCTTTGTCAACACGCTAACCGAGCAAGCCACTGAAACGGTAACAATAAGGACATTCTCAAACCAGAAACCGTGGGTGGACAGATCAATCCGTGATGCGGTTAACCATAGCACTGCCGCATACAACGCCTTTTGTCGGGTAACATGAGCGAGTACAAAGCATCGTGCTATGCTCTCCGACAGGCAGTTAGAGCTGCTAAACTCCGATACAGGGAGAGAATTGAGTCACATTTTCAGCTCAATGACTCTCGACGCATGTGGCAGGGACTGAAGGCCATCTGTTCCTCTGGAAATAAATCCTGCGCAGAGGTGAGAGCAGATCCGTTGCTGGCCGAAGTGTTAAAAACCCTCTAGAGCAGCGATGATCATGTAATCACCGTGTCGGAGGACGAGGTTCGGAGGGAACTAAGGAGAGTGAACGTCAGGAAAGCAGCCGGACCTGATGGGATTACTGGCCGCGTTCTGAGGTCCTGCGCTGACCAGCTTGCTGGTTTGTTTACTTCCATCTTCAATGAGTCCCTCGCTACCTCTGTGGTTCCCACCCCCTTTAAAAAATCTGTCATCATCTCTGTGCCTAAGAATAGTAAACCCTCTTGCCTGAATGACTATCGTCCAGTTGCCCTCACATCAACAGTCATGAAGGTTTTTGAGAGACTTTTAAAGAATCACATTTGCCCCTCCATCCCTGCTACTTTGGACCCTCTTCAGTTTGCCTACAGCCCAAATAGGTCTACTGATGATGCCATCTCTCAGATCCGGCATTCGTCCCTCTCACACATTGACAGTAAAAATGCCAACAATGTCAGGCTGCTATTCATTGACTATAGCTCAGCTTTCAATACTATAGTCCACATCAAGCTACCTGTCAAACTCTCAGACCTCGGCCTAAACACTTCACTCTGTGACTGGAATCAAAACTTCCTCACCGGCAGACCACAAGTGGTGAAAATGGGCCAGTTCATCTCCAACTCCATCACCCTGAACGTAGGAGCCCCACAGGGCTGTGTCCTGAGTCCCCTGCTCTACTCTCTCTACACACACGACTGTGTGCCCTCTCACAGCTCCACTTCTATTGTTAAATTTGCTGATGATACTGTGGTTCTGGGCCTCATCTCCAACAATGATGAGACCGCATACTTGGATGAGGTAGAGAGACTTACATCATGGCGCCAGGACAACTGTCTCTCTCTGAACGTGAGCAAAACTAAAGAGCTGATTGTAGACTTCAGGAAGAGACAGCAGCGGCCCTACACTCAAATCTCAAATCACATATGATCAGTGCCTTGTGAGACCCCTCAGTGCAAAACAAAACAAAACAAAAAACAACAGTACTATGACAGGTGAGCAGCTTCAAGTACACTCGGTGTAACACATCTCCGAGGAAGGTGCCTGACTTGGACTGCACAAATTCAAACACAGGTCAAGATAGCCAGGCAAAGACTGTACCATCTGCGACAGCTGAGGAAATTCAGGGTCTCACCAGCAATCCTAAAAACTTTCTATTCAGGGGCCATAGAAAGTGTATTGACTCTCAGTGTGGTATAGTAACGCCACGAATCAGGACTGCAAAGCTCTGCAGAGAGTCGTGCGCTTAGCTGAGCGCATCTCAGGGTCTGCTCTCCCCTCTCTGCAGGACATCTACCTCAAACGCTGCAAAAGCAGAGCTGCTAAAATCATCAAGGACTCAAATCACCCCTGTAACCGTCTTTTCATTTGAGACTGAGGAGGAGCTTCTTCCCTCAGGCCATCAGGCTCCTAAACTCAAACTCAGTCTCATAACATTTACAAAACTCAATTTAATAAACTGTAAAACATTCATTATTCTCCATCATCCGCATTGCTGCTATGTGTACATACCCGGTACAACCTGTTTGCACATTCTTCTTGCACATCCCTGTTTATATTAGTATTTATTAAATCCACAGTATACTGTATTGCACATTTTATTTCATTGCACATTTTACTCATTTCTTTCTTATTATTTTTATTTTATTTGTACCTATATTTATATATATTATCTTGTGTTATGTTTCTTCTTTTTTTTGCACTGTCCATTGAGCCGACCTGTCCTGATTTACATTTCACTACTGATTATATCCTGTATAATTGAGTATGTGACGAATAAAAGAACCTTGAACCTTGAACCCTTGAATATCGGACTCCATGTGATTTGTTCCTGCTTACACAGTCGTGGGCCATATCCGATCTGTGCCACATGGGAGGAAAAAAATGGAATTGGGTCACTTGTACCATGCAGTGTAAATGCGGCCCTAACTCGAGTGCCGATATCTGCAACTAGGGTTGGGTATCGTTCGGGGGGTTTTCGATATACCAGTGCCAAATCGATACTTTTAAAACGGTACCGGTGCCTAAACGGTGCCTGAACCGATACTTATAAAAATTTAAAAATTTTACCAATTAATAATTGGATTGGCCATTAGTACTAAACACATGAGCCCGGTTTCACAGACACACAGACAGGGCTTAGATTAACCCTAGACTACACCTCTCTTTATCAAAAATTTGATTATTCACTTATTCTAAATCTTCATCTTTCTCTTTACCTTTCTCTCCTTCACTTGCTAGCTTGTACTTATTTGCACAATGCCTGAGACTTGGTGTTATGGGCACTTACTCTGCCTGTTTGCCTCTTCAAGATTAATCACTTTATGTATTCCCCAATTGTAAGTCGCTTTGGATAAAAGCATCTGCAAAATGACTAAATGTAAATTTAAACCAGGATTAGATCATAGTTCAATTATGACATTTAAGTAATTTTTATAAACAGAAAAAAAAGCTCAGAAAAAAAAAACATTACTGGTGTGCATCTTGAGACAAAACATATGCACTGATATATTTTAGGATCAGTCAGTGCAAGTTTATTTCAGTTAAAACAGCAAAGAGTTACATTTTAGTCTAGCACTAGGTTCAAGCCTGTTCTGTGAAACCGGGGGGGTGATGTGTTTTTTATTCATACTGGACACTAGAGGGCGCCCTCGCGCAGTAAATCCACAGATCAAGTCATAGAAGTAACTCTTAATGCTCCAGCGATATGAATAGGTAAACAGAAGATATAATCGTTTTGAATGATAAAATAAATACAATAAACACACAAATACGACTATGTATAGTTTATCTGTGTTATTCAAGCCATCTCTGGTATTTTCATAATAATTAAGTATATTTATAATCCCTTGCTAATCGATGTATTAGTAGCCCATGGGGTAGTAGTAATGTTACGTAACGTTAGCTAGTTAATAGAAGGTCGTCAGAGCAAGTGCAATCACTGCATTCACACGTTCCTCGGATGCTCTCATTTCCCGAGTTGTGCTTTTAAGTCGGAGTGTGAAAACCGCACACTCGGGTTACTACAAATATTTGTTGGACTTGTATTATAAGAGTTTTCCGAATTGAGTTCATTTGCATTTTCTCAGTCGGGAAATTATTTTGCACGTGTGGTGATGATGCTTCTTACGTCCGTTTCGGAGAAATAAAGGACAAATATTTCAAACCGATCGCTTAGGCATGGCACCGAAATGAGGCACCGAAAACCTGGACTTTGAGTTCTTGAATGCCGGTGAATTGTTCATAGACACGGCATCAGATCCCTTTATCTGGGTTGCGCAATCGAGGAAACGCCGCCGACGCCGAAAAAGAGGGAAGAGAGCTGGCGTTCTCGTCAGACTGAGACGCCGTGCTTTCCGACCTCCTCTCCCAACAATTTTGCTGGCTAACGTTCAGTCACTGGATAACAAACTCTGTGAACTGCGGGCGCGCATCTCATACCAACGAGAAACAAGGGACTGCTGCGTTATTTGCCTCACAGAAACCTGGATGTCTGCTATGGTTCCAGACTCAGCCATCGAGCTCACGGGCTTCTCCGTGCACCGCTCGGACAGAGAAAAAGAGCTCACAGGGAAAAGCAGAGGCGGAGGTGTTTGTTTATATATCAACAACTCATGGTGTAATGAAAGGAACATACACTCTATTAAATCCTTCTGCTCCCCTGATCTGGAATTTCATACGCTTCTGTGTCGACCATTCTGGCTACCGAGGGAATTTACAGCGATCATAATCGGCTGTTTACATTCCTCCTCAAGCCCACAGACCAACTCAAACTGTAAAGGAATATAAGTGAGCAGGAAACCACGCACCCAGATTAATCAGGGGGACTTTATAAAGCCAACTTCAGAACAATAGCTCCAAAATACTTTCAACACGTCACCATCAACACGCGTGAGATCTACACCATTGTTATCCCCTTTCCGGGAGCACGGACCTTTCGGCAAATCTCACTCTTCCGTTCTGCTCCTGCCTGCTTATAGCAGAAACTGATATGTGAAGCACGCCCTCAGACAGTCCACTGGTCGGACCAATCGGACGATACTACAGGACTGTTTTGATCACGTGGACTGGACATGTTCCGGGCAGCGTCTGATGACGACATAGAGCGTATTCAGATCGGTCACGTGTTTCATCAGGAAGTGTATAGAGGACGTTGTACCGACAAAAACAATCCGTATCTACCCCAACCAAAAACTGTGGATTAACAGCGATGTTCGATCAGCCTTGTCAGCACGGACATCTGCCTTTAAATCCGGAAACACTGACGATCGGAAACAAGCCAGTTACGATCTCAGGAGATCCATCAAAGTAGCCAAACGACAATACAAAAACAAAGTTGAAGAACATTTCAACAACAACAACCCAAGAAGCATGTGGCAGGGCATCAACAACATCACAGGCTTTAAAGGGAATAAACCAGCTACTGTGAACATTGCCGCCTCTCTACCGGACGAGCTCAACACCTTTTATGCTCGTTTCGAGGCTGAGAACACCGCCCACACAGAGAGCGCTCACACGACTGCTGCAGAAGAGGTGAGTCCACTCACGCTTTCTGTCGCGGATATAACCCGATCCTTCAAACGGGTGAACATCCGAAAAGCCATGGGACCTGATGGTATACCAGGCCGTGTGCTCAAAGCATGCGCTTTCCAGCTAGCCAGGGTTTTTACAGACATTTTCAATCTGTCCCTCTCTCTGTCTGTGGTTCCCTCATGCTTCAAAAAATCCACCATTGTGCCCATACCAAAGAAAAATAAAATCACATGCTTGAATGACTGGAGGCCCGTTGCTCTGACACCCATCTTCAGCAAGTGTTTTGAGAAGCTCGTCAGAGAACACATCTGCTCTGTGCTGCCTGCTTCACTGGACCCACTACAATTTGCATACCGCAGTAACCGTTCCACAGACGATGCTATTGCCTTCACCCTACACACTGCTCTCTCCCACCTGGAAAATGAGAACACCTATGCGAGGATGCTGTTCGTGGATTATAGTTCGGCATTTAACACCATAGTTCCTGCCACACTGGTTACGAAGCTCCAGACTCTGGGACTGAACAGATCTCTGTGCAGCTGGATCCTGGACTTCCTGACAGGCAGAAGTCAGGTGGTCAGAATGGGCAACAACACCTCATCTCCCCTGATCCTCAACACTGGTGCACCGCAGGGCTGCGTCCTCAGCCCACTCCTGTACTCCCTGTACACACACGACTGTACAGCAACACACAGCTCCAACGTCATCGTCAAATTTGCAGACAACACAACGGTGATAGGCCTGATCACCGACAACGATGAGACGGCCTACAGAGAGGAGGTGAGTACCCTGACAAAATGGTGTCAGGAGAACCACCTCTCACACAACATCGACAAGACCAAGGAGCTGGTGGTGGATTACAGGAGACAGAGCAGAGAACACACACACATCACCATCGACAAGACACCTGTGGAGCGGGTTAACAGCTTTAAGTAACTCGGCGTTCACATCACTGAGGATCTCACATGGTCTGCTCACACAGATGCAGTGCTGAAGAAGGCACATCAGCGTCTCTTCTTCCTGAGATGGCTGAGGAAGTTTGGAACGAGCCCCAGAATCCTCAGATCCTTCTACACCTGCACTATGGAGAGCATCCTGACCGGCTGTATCACCGCTTGGTTTGGAAACAGCACCACTGGCAACCGCAGGGCTCTGCAAAGGGTCGTGCGAACTGCCCGCCACATTGTTGGAGGTGAGCTTCCCTCCCTCCAGGATATCTACACCAGGCGGTGTACAAGGAAAGCCCGGAGGATTATCAAAGACTCCAGCCACCCGTCCCACAGTCTGCTCTCTCTGCTCCCCTCAGGGCGACGTTTCCATAGCATCCGATCCCACACTAGCCGACTGAGGGACAGCTTTTTCCCTCAGGCTATCAGGCTAATGAACAGTCAGAAATGACCCACCCTACAACACACTTCCACTCACACAACATGCCATGCACTGCACTTTAACACAGTTCAACTGGACTACATGCACACACTGCACTAACACATCTGCTATCACTGGACACCATAAAAGCACACCCACGACATTGCATATGTATAATCTGTTGCACCTTTGCACAACTATCTGTTGCACAACCAATCTACTGTAAATTATAATCTGTTGCACCTTCACATATTACTATGCATAGATGTGGACATAATGCAGACGTGTAAATACGGTGTATAATGTGTATTGGTGCATTGGTAACGAAGTATGTCTTTATAGTACACTGTGTGTACTGAGTATATGTATGTGTATTTTGCACATTGTCTTCTGTACAGTCTGTAAATATGTACTGTCCATATGTAAATTGTTGTTTTGTTTTTTTGCACTGTCTGGAGCACGCTCGTAAGAATTTCACTCACCAAGGCACTTGTGCTGTGGTGATGTGACAATAAAAGTGATTTGATTTGATTTGATTTGAAATCTGCGTTCTGATTCGGTTCGGTACATACCGGTTCCATAGGTACCGGTGCCATGTTGGTACCGGGTCTCGGTACCCAACCCTATCTGCAACAGACTCTTGCTTTTTCAAATTCATAGCCATAGCAGTTAAGTTAGTTAGTAGAAGTGCGATACATGAAAAACAGCTGACCACCATCAGTGGATATTTTCCTGATCCCCTTTTTTTCTATAACATGCATGTACACTTATGTTTATAGTTATGTTTAAAGTAGGATGCATGTGTTGACTGCAGATGCTAGTAAGATGGTACACTGTCAGAAATAAATGTGCAAAATTTGTACCTTTACCTTGTCACTGGGATAGTACCCTTAGAAAGACATCTTCTGTACCTTTTTTACCCGCCAAAAAGTTCAAAGTAGTACTTTAAGTTACATATTGCAAATCTAATATACTACCTCTTAGGGGCAAAAAAAGTACAAAGATGTCATTTTAAGGGTATTGCCTGAGTGATAACCGATTGTACCCTTAAAGGTACAAATGTTGCCCATTTATTTCTGACAGTGTAAATGGCAGGGGTAGATGCTAATAATTCCTTTTATTTTTTTCACGAAACACAGATATGGAGATAAGAAACAAAGCAAAGCAGATCATTGAAGAAGTTATGGTCCAAATTCAAGCCATAAAGAACACAGACCACACAGTAAATGCATTAAAAACCGACATTATGTAAGTGTGTAAAATTATTTTTATATTTCATTAGCATTTAATCTTGAAAACAGTGTCAATGACATTCACTCATTCCTTTATACACAGAGACGCCGTTTCAAAGCTAAATAAAATTGATAAAGACAGCATAAAGAAGGCAAACATTGGGATTTTTGGAAGAACTGGAGTAGGAAAAAGCTCTCTAATAAATGCAATCCTAGGAGAAAAATATTTATTGCCTTCCAGTTATATGTCTGCATGCACATCCGTGATCACACAGGTGGAAGCAAATCTGAGCGACTCCAACTACACAGCAGAGATTGAATTCATTTCTAAAGAGGTTTGCTCAAAAATATATAGCATGATTTTCATTTTAATAAAATTGATTAAGAGTTTGATTAACAGAAACTTTAACAAAACATAATTAAATGATGTACCGTTCTGCTCATAAGTTTACATACCCCTTGCAGAATCTGCATGTTATGTGCTATATGGTATGCTGTGTTATTTTGCAGGAATGGGAAAATGAGATTGTTTCATTAGAAAAAAATGAGGATATGGACAACCTTATAACAGAAAGTATTGAAGAAAAGATCATTGCACTTTATGGAGCTGAAGCAGGGAAGAAAACTTGGAAAGAGTTCAAGAAAGAGGACAAATATATTGAAATTAACAATGTTTTGTCTACTGGGAAGATGACAATCTCGAACCAGAATGTAAGTTACATGGTGTTTTGGTTATAGTTAAATATTATAAGAATGATCTAATTGTAAGTTGCAGATGTATTCTGAATGTTGCTTAAACTCAGATTTAAAAAAATCAGATTTTTAAAAACCCTTTTTCCCCCAAAAGTTGTCTGATATTACCCTTGAAGTTGCTCAATACATAAAAAACAATGAATCAAATCCTGGTGGCTGGTACTGGCCGCTTGTGAAGAGTGTAACAATCAAGACTCCTAACTGTCGTGAACTCCTGGAGCACATTGTCCTTGTTGATATTCCTGGTACTGGAGACTGCAACAAGATCAGAGATGGCCTCTGGAGATCTGTAAACACTTCTCTTTTATATACTCGTAAATATGTGTTAAACATAAAATATATTACAAAACCACAGGTATATCATCTTATATTTTACTCTGCTTTTGTATTTTCTCTCACTTAGAAACTAAAGCACTGTTCATCTGTGTGGATTGTAAGTGACATCAACCGAGCAGTCTCAGACAAAGACCCCTGGGAAATATTAGAGCACTGCATTCAAGACTTGGGAGGAGGAGGAGAATGCAAACACATAAACTTCATCTGTACCAAGACCGATCACATTAATCCAAGGGGATATCTTGTGTTAGAATAATACTTTTTTGTCATAAAATGTATAAATATATTTTGCAACATTAACGTAAACATGTTTAAAAAGAATAATTTAAGCATAATTTCATAACAATGACTTGATTTGCGCTGTCATTTTCATTTTGTTTTTCTTTAGAAATGAACAACTTGATGAACAAATGACTGGACCAAAGGTTTGCTATATTTTTCTGCATTATTCAGTTAAATACTGTACTATTCAAAATGTCATTAAGACTTTATTTTAAATGTCTGAAAGTTTGACATTCTTTTGACTGTTGTCTTATGATGTAACATTTGGCTGCCCTTGAAAAATGCATTTTAATCAAGAACATTCTATTCTCACTAAAACTTGATCAATTTTATTCACCAAAATAAAGGCTGAAAAATGCATTATATGTTATGTGTTTTGTATCATTGGTAATGTGATGACTCACATAAACGTGATATTCTTTTTAATTGTTTTATCCTGAATCAAATATCACTTTCATTTCACACAGATTCTTCATCTAACTTCGACAATATCTCATGTTGATTTGTTTTTCAGGATCTGAAAACAAAATGCATTCTTCATAGAAACAACTGTGCAAAGGAAGCAGTGAAAAGAAAATTAAAAAATGCTGGAAACAGGGTATTATTGAAGATTTTGATTATATACAATTGAATATTTGATATCTAAGAAAATCAACATGACTAGTAATAGACGGGTCAGAGCAGTCAAAAACATAAACCCCAGAATATGTTAATACTAAACCACCTTATTTTCCAGTAAAAGCATCTTCAAAATGCATCTACACTGTAAAAAAAAGTTGAGCAAACTTAAAAGTTTAAGGCAACCAGCTTCAGCAGATGTTTGGGTTCTCAACTTGTTGGTTTAGGTGTATACGACAAAAAGTTGAGAACTCAAAAATCTCCTACAAATAAGTTGAGGAAACTAAAAAAATCTGCTGAATCTGGTTGCCTTAAACTTTTAAGTTTGCTCAACTTTTTTTTACAATGTACTTAAAAAGCAAAATGATATTAAGTCTTGATTTTATATATATATATAATAAACTGTAAAATAAATAAAAATAAATCGTATACGTTTACATTACCCTTTTTATATAAAGGGGAATGTAAATGTATACGGTTTATTTTTACTGGAAAACAAGACAAAATAACTACTGTTTTGTGTGTCATTCAAATTTTGATGAAACTTTATATATTTGAATGTGTGTTTGGTGTCATAGAAGTTTAAGGTTTATACAAATTTGATTTGTTTTAGTTTCTAGATAAGTGTTTATAATTTTTCAGAAATTAATTCATTAATCAGACTGATTGATTAATTTTGTTATTTAGGATTCAAAAGAGAGATTCATCACTGATGTTTTTACTGTAAGTTCTGAAGCATTCTTGGATCCAGAAAATCCAGTTCTGGAAGCTACAGAAACCGGTATTGTCTGAGGAAAAATAAACCTTTGTTTTGTAATTACTTGGAAATTGGTTTAATAATGAAATGATTGAATATTTTTGAAAATGGTCTGTAGAGATTCCAAAACTGAGGGATGTTCTAAAGAATCTTAATAAGAACATCGACAGAAAACTGACAAGAGACTATGTCAATGAAGCAAAAGGGGTTTTGTCTTTGATACAAGGTGTCCAACTGGATGCAGATGAAAAAATGGTATGAGTGAGAATTGCTGAAGTTTTAAATGCAAACATTTATTTTTCTTCTGTAATTCACTGCTATTATATTTTTGTGTTTTAATAAGACAAAAGCCATAGTCCATAGCGATCTGGAGATAAACCTGCATAGGGCACTGAAAGAGTTGGCATGTCAGTTTGACTCGTGTTATAAGATTCTGGAAAAATGTCTCTCAGCGGGAGTAGAAGAATCAATGAACTCATGTGTTAAGACCATACAAGACATGATCAAATCTGTAAGTTTGTATCAGTTGTTGTGAAAGCTGCATATTCAATATTTTGCTGGGCTTCCTAACAGCAGTTTATGTTTTTTTTTTTTTTTCAGGTTCGACCAAAAGATAACAGAGGTTTTCATAAAATTTATCGAGCGATGTGTGAGAGAAAAGGATATTACTGGCCAAAAGACTGGGACGCACCTTTAGAGTTAAACATATATTTGAGCAAGCACATGTACGACAAACTCGATGAAGAGTTTGAATTAATATTTCCGTAAGTTTTACACTTTAATCCCATATGCATGCCCCCCTCAGTTAGTTCAGAAATTTTATGAAAGCGATTTACAAATGCTGAAATTTAGTTCAGTCATATAGAATAATTATTTACTGGGACAATCCCAAAATGGCAAAATATAAAGTTTTTATTTAGCTTTTAGCAACTAAAGTAACATAAGTATTAGTATGGGATATAGGTTTGCAAACTACAGAAAAGGAAAATAAGGGACACTTTGTTTATGTGTGTGTGTGTGTGTATATATGATGGTGGAAAAAAATTGGGGTGGGTAAAAAAAAATTAGGGGGGTTGGAGGAACTTTTTTTTTAATGTTCTCTCGCAAAACTTTTGTATTCCCTCGAGAAACTTTGCGTTCCCTCGCAAAACTTTTGCGTTCTCTTGCAAAGATATTTGTGTTCTCTCGCAAAACCAGTTGAGTTCGGACAAACACTTCCTGTTTACTTTACAGCTTCTAACTTAGTGGTCCATACACGTTCACAATGGAGAGATTCATGGAGTTTTATTTTAAACGTGGACTCATGTTAAAAAACAGAAAGCTTTGCTTATAGTTTAAGGCATGGTTTTGGGACATTCTAAAATGTTTAATGTGGCTCAATGTACTATAACAGTGACATTGGAGTCTCAATTCTGTATTAATAAATACTATTTATACTAATAAATACAATTGTAATATTAATAACTTTATTAATAGCATCACTATCAGAAAAGAAGACAGCATGATAGCAACTTTAAACTTTTTCTCCCCCATAGAAAACCATTAGGCTTTTGAAAATGCTTAAGGGAGGTTATATTGGATGAAGACGGTATAAAACCAAAATATGGTACACAGTTTATTAAGGGGAGACACTGCAGGCAAAAACACTGTTTTTTATACACCTGTCAATTTTAAGATTTTGGGCTTTTTGGTTTTTAATAAACTGTTTTTTTCAGACTAGTAGAACGAAAACATTCTAAAGACAGTGTTAAGTGTTTATTTTATAGAAATGTATCTATTTGTTTCAATAGATTTAAATTACAATACATATTTTTTCTCAAACTGTGTTTTTTCTCCTATACTGAGACATAAATCTCCACTTCAGTAGCACTTACACACACCAAACTTTACATTTTTATTCCTGTCTATATCCTGAAGGTTTTTACTGAGGGATTTGTTCATATATAATTTGCTTGATTATTTACTACATTTTGTTCTCACTTTACCTCGGTGTACATACCCTTTGTTGTCCGGAAATGTCCCCAAGAATTCTGTGGTGAAATATCGTCGATAATGAAAACAATATCTCCAGTTTTAAGGTTTTGCACTCCTTCTGCATTAGCGGGAGGTACTCTTTAATCCATCCTTTCCAGAAAAGATAGCAGATTTACTGTACTTGTTTCCATCTTCTTATCGAATAGATGTCATCCTTCTGAAAAATCCCAGGAGGTAAAATAAGAATTCCTTTCAACTGAAGCTAAACTACTAAATTATTAGAGGTTTAGGCTTCTTCATCTTTGGCATCCTCTGAAAGTGTAGTAACTGGACGATCATTGAGTATGGCTTCCACTTCTCATAAAGCAGTCTGTAGGCCTTCGTCATCAAGGCATAGGATCTTTTTGAGAATTCAAATGATTCGTTCTGATACACCTCATGATAAGAACCTAAAGGAGGATTGAAACTCCACTTCAAATTCTCTTTCAGCAGTGCCTTCTGTTTTGCCCTGGTTGATATCAGCAAGTGCCTCTCTCAATTCTCGCTCTGCTCCAATGAAGCTGGTTCCATTATCCGAAATTAAATCTTTAACTCGACCCCTTCTACACATAATTCTTCTGAGAGCCCAAATACAGGAATGTGTGTTAAACGAATAGGCCATTTTGAGATGAACATCTCTACTATTGAAGAAGGTCAATATCACTCCATATCTTTTGACGTGCTCTCCCCCTCTTCACCTCAATGGGACCAAAGTAATCAGAAAAATAATTTGCTCTAGCCATTTTTGCTGCTTCCTGAAATTTAATCAAAGAATCCCTCAGCATAATAAAATAAATCTGCAACTTATCTTTCTTCCATTTCCTTTCCGCACTTCTACATTCTTGTCTTAATGACCGTATCGTGTCATTTACCCACGGAAGAGGTTTGACATTTCGATGCCGAACTTTACAAGCAGCAACATGGTCCAGTATATCTGAACAACCAGAGTCGAACAATAAAAAGTGAATTTGTGTCAACAGAAGGAGGCCGACTATCAAAAATCTCAGCTGAGGATCTGAAAGTATGACTGGAGTACATGACAAATTCATATCAAACATAACAGGTTTATGATCAGAGCAATAATTATCAATGACCATAACATTATTGACAAATGTACCAGTGCCTAAAATTAAGTCCTGCATATGACCATGGTGATGCATAGATTCATTCACATATTGCTGAAAATCAAACGAGTCAATACAATTTAAAAACTCCTTTGCTTGAACATTTGTTTC
Organism: Ptychobarbus kaznakovi; assembly: GCA_027422405.1. Lineage (NCBI taxonomy): Eukaryota > Metazoa > Chordata > Actinopteri > Cypriniformes > Cyprinidae > Ptychobarbus > Ptychobarbus kaznakovi. The sequence goes on from JAPDDN010000637.1 coordinate 48,926, forward strand.
ACAACAAACATGAATATTAAGTGCACCAATGACCAAGATATCATCAAATAACGGAACAATCCCAGATAACATCTCATAAAAATCAGAAATATATAAATAGTTATATTTAGGAGGGCTATAAATCAACACACATAAAATCGGTTTAGATAAGACCAGTTCAAATAATAGTACTTCAAAACTATGAAATGATCCACAAGGAAACAGTCTGCAAGTGAGGTGTTTTTTTAAAAAACAACCACAGTGCCCCCACCATGACCAATAGTCCTTGGCGAGCTAAAATAAAATAGTCGGATGATACAATTTCTGAAATAGGGCTTAAATATCCAACGGTCAACCAACTTTCAGTGATAAACAAAATGTCCAGATTATGAGATTGAAGCAAATCATGTAAAATGAATGTCTTGTTTACAACTGATCGCGCGTTTACTAGAGCAGCCGATACAGAAGTAATACTTGCATATTCACATCAGATTCTCACAATATTTGTAGACACACTGAATGCAAGTGGCTGTGATTCACTCCACTCATCCGTGACCTCGATCTTGCAGTATCAGGAATCCGCATAGACACTCGACAAAAGATCTGATTTTTTTTTTACCTCAAGGTTTTCGACCAACGAACCAAAAGACCAATTTCGACCAAAGAAAACTGTTGAGTCTTCATGAGATGAAAGTGACGTGACATACGGCCAAGTATGTTGACCCATACTCGGAATTTGTGCTCTGCAATTAAGCCATCCAAAGTGCAAACACACAGCAGTGAACACACACAAACACACCGTAAACACACACCCAGAGCAGTGGGCAGCTATTTATGCTGTGGCGCCCGGGGAGCAGTTGGGAGTTTGGTGCCTTGCTCAAGGGCACCTCAGTCGTGGTATTGAGGGTGGAGAGAGCGCTGTACATTCAATCCCCCACCTACAATCCCTGCCAGACCTGAGACTCGAACCCACAACCTTTGTATTACAAGCCCGACTCTAACCATTAGGCCACGACTTCCCATGAAACTCCTTCCCCCGCTCGACCACGGACACCTGCACAGTATCCATCCCTTTCAGAGCTCCGATCTTTGTAATTGATAGCAACAGATGCTCGAAGATTCAACAAAGTTTGCCGATCCTAAATTAATCGTGTCCCAGCAGAGAAAGACATGAAACCTAGACACAGGATAATGACAATGAATCCACTGAATCTAATGAAGGAGCGACGACTAGCCAACACATACAGTATGTCGGCGCCATCTTGCTCAGTTTGAATTCATCTTTAAAATGATGCTTCAAAAGACGTTTGGCTTCAGCATAACCTCTGATACTGTTCATGTAAAAACAACTTCAAACAAGTTCCTTAGGGTCACCTGCTATGAACTGTTCAAGATAATACAATCATTCTTGACTGTTATCCATTTTGTCCTCAATATTATGGATAAAAGTATCACGAAAGGCTTATGTTCCAAAATAATCACCTCTGAATACTGGAATCTTCCTTATAGGCAGCGAGGCTTGTTTCTGCTGGGTCACAAGTAAATCAGCCAGATCACTTTGTCTCTTGCAGAACAGGAACAAGATCAACCCTGGCAATGTTGGGCGTTACTAGCTGCATTGTGCTGCTGATCAGTTTGTGACATTGTATTTGTAGCTGCAGTTGTTGCTAGATTAGCAGTAAGCCTTGAAGGAATTTTAGTTACATGAACAATCCTTTGCAGTGGTGTTTTGGAAATTGTTCCAATATTTGTAAAATGCAGAGGAGATGATTCAGAGTCAATAAGCAAAGAAGATTTTTCTTCTGCTTTTTCCAGATATTCATTCATACCATCTTTTAATTTGGCAGAACTGCACAGTGAACTTGCTTCAGAAATCTCCAACACCTTTACTTTTGCATTCGCAGCATCTATTTCAGACCGCAACATAAGAGTTTCCATCTTCGATTCCAACTGAGCCTTTTCCAACTCAAGCACATGTTTCTTTTTCAAGAGCTTAAGCACGATCAAGTAAAGCTGCTTTATCAGCTGCAATTTTCACACGAGCTGACAGAATCGAACTGGTCCTAGATTTGTTTGATCCTCCGGAACTTCTTGAAACATTAGACACACTATCAAAAGGATCAACCATCGTCTGTGTATCTGACTGCTTCTTTTTCCACAGTTCCAACTCATTCGAGAACTCAGTAAAATTTACCCTCTTGGGCTCAAACCAATCAATCTTTTAATTTTCTTTGACATCATCAGATAAAAGCAATTGTATAGACTCATGCACTTGATAAAATTAATCTAGAGCAGGGGTCTCAAACTCAGCTTCTGGAGGGCCTCAGCCCTGCAGAGTTTAGTGCCATCCCTGCACCAACACACAAAACATACAGTTTTCAATTGAGCCTGAAGGACTTGATTAGGTGCATCAGGTGTGTTTAATTAGGGTTGGAGCTAAACTCTGCAGGGCCCTGGCCCTCCAGGAACTGAGTTTGACACCCCTGATGTAGAGCCTTTTGAAATTCAAGGTGAAGTTCATCCACCTTGTCAACATTGCTTCCAACAACCATCAAAGTCTTCAATTCATTCATTTTTCTTGTGCAGACCCTAAGTTTGCCTCTACGCGAAGCACTGAGTGATTTAAAACTCTCCATTGCAATTTCAGTACCATCAGTATCAGTCATCATAAATGCTTGTTATTCACAACCGCTTTGCATGTTTTGGTCAAACGTGAATCAAGCTTGTGTTCTTGCTTCAACCACTCGCATCAGCTTAAATCTTTGTCAGACAACTTTAAACCATCTTACAAGACCGCTTTCAATAGCCATTGTCATCATCAAACCTCAAAAAATGTGTACATGTGCCGAAAATCTTGCTTTAGAACACTTTCCTGTTCATAAATAGCTTTTAATTAATGTAAAATCAGGTCTTAAATTGCAAATTGCTTAACAACACATCCATTGCAGTTCCAAAGCCAGTGTAATTCATAATAAACTTGCCAGATGGTTACTCACGGCATAGCACAGTCAAACAGTGTCTTAATGAAGTCAGTTCCTTCGCTGAATAATCCATCTGTGTAGTACAGCAGCAGACATCCACATCAATAGCCAGCCGGTCGTGTCATTTAGAAATGTTCTGACTTCAATGTAGCGGCATATTTGTGCAAAGCCACTATCTTAGTAGGGGCAAACAATTGAACACAGGAACATTAAAGTGTTCCTGTGGCTCAGTGGTAGAGCATTGCGTTAGCAATGCAAAATATTATGGGTTCAATTTCAAGGGAACACACATAATAAAAAAAATGTATAGCCTGAATGCAATGTATGTTGCTTTGGATAAAAGCGTCTGCTAAATGCTTAAATGTAATTGACCTGTGAGTCCGTAGTATCACTTTTTCGTCCTTTATTTTCACAAGGTTATAATCCATAAAATCAACAGTTGTGAAATAGCTTCATCGTTAAACATTAGCACCGGACACACCAACACACGAACGTGCGGTCTTAAAATTGTATCTGCTTCCCCTTACTGACACCACCTTCTTCTTCTTCTTGGTTTTTAACGGCGGCTGGCAATCAACGTAAAAAGTTGCATTACCGCCACCTTTTGCTCCAGAGTGTGGAACATAGTTTTATTTTCTATTTATCAATCCCATCTCTCTAATAAAATCATAGAATGCTTTACTATTTACTTCAATTGACCATTTTCTTACAAATTTAGATCCTGAATTCCATTTTTTCTTAATTCTTCTATCATTTTTTCCTCTTTTTTTTCATACTTACTGCATTCAATAAATACATGAGGAATTGTTTCTTCAACATTACAGTATTCACAAAACCCATTTGGATGTTTCCCTATTATTTCAAGTGTGCTATTTAAATTTGACTGACTCCACCTACTACCTTACCTGCCCCAAATCCTTAATGGCTGTGAAACAATACGATTCTTCATTCACAAATTCATAACATTAATACTCAAACACAAATAATACATGAATAATTATTATCAAACATAAACTTAATTATATCCAAACTATTAAATTAGTGCATTCAGTCCAAATACATGATAAAAGAAAAATAAATGGCTCCAACATGGAGTGACCACCCGGCAAAGGATTCCGAATGGTCTTTAAGCCTTCCTCAAACAGCTATGTTCACAAATCAAACACTTGTCCAAAAAGAATTATAAATTCTCAATTTAGAGTTTGTTGTTTGTATGGTCTATGGTCATATGACATATACCTCAAATACGGGACAAACTGCGTTCCGTATGGCTTTCATATGGAATGCTTCTTTGATGCTTTAAATATGATTTTGTATTATACAGAACGGTTGGCAAACTTAATGGGATAGCCTTTGTCTTTACATGTTTAAGTCTTGTGAGTAAACTTGCAGACAGCTCTTTAGACAAAGAAGAGTCAGTGTTGTTCTACTCAATGTTGATGGTTTCAAAAAGTTAATCAGTAGTTGAAAAATATCTCCCAGTTAGTTTGAGTTTAATATCACACAAAATACTTTCTAGGGTTCAAATCTAAACTCTGACCAGGCCCAAATATCAGCCTGGTGGACTTGTTTTCAAGCTACTTGGTTGTCTTTGCAGTTTGGGCAGGAGCATTGTCTTGTTGAAAAAATAACATCTGATTGTTCCTCTTCTTTCTCATCATTCTTTTCAGTTGTGCTTCTTTTAGTGCAGATATTTTTACTTCTTTACTTTGGATCTAAGTTTATCTACTTTTATGAGCTTGTTATCAGGTCTTTATCAGGCTGCATCTAGTGTGGCATCAGGTTATAAAGGGCTAATCTTCAAAGAAAACAAGATCCTAGAAGATATACAGACAGACATGCCTTTGTTTGACTTTTATATAAACAATATTTAATATATAATTGACTACATCTCGGCTTCCAGTGTTTCCCAAACAGTTTCCCAAACAATTTACTGCAGCAATAGGTTACAAGCAAGTGGTGGCACATATGACTTCAAGAGTGCATTGGCTTAACTCTTAATTTCCATTTTTGGCTTGGCCCTTCTTTTTTTGCCAAGGAGTGTACATATTTACATATATAGTAATTCAATGAAGAATACAACTGTGAACTAGATTTTGACAAAATTCTATTCTGTTGCATATATAACAGAATCTAGTTGAGATAATGTGCTGAATAAGACTAATGCATAAAGCCCTTTAAAAATACATGGATGACTAGATTTAGACATATGAATTGCTTTCAGACAAATTCTACTTTTGCCATATTTTCTTGGTTCCAGTGTTGATGATTATGTCAAGACAGGGAAATCACTGCAAGAACATCTCGATAAGTTCAGCGTCATCCAGAGTGACTCCCCAAGATCATTATGGCAAAAACACATTGAGAACTTCATCAAAACACGGGTGAGTTCAGCTCTCTGTGTGTCTGTGTTTTCCTTGTTTTCAATGCACAATGATACTAAGCATTCAAGTGACCAAAGCTGAATTTTAAAACAAAACATTTAAGACCAATCCTAGAAAATGTCGTGTGATAAATTAGGACACAGCATGCGATAAATGTTTAAAATAGCAGGAGTGATGCACTAAGAAAGGCAAGAAAAGATAGTACATTCAATTCAATTCAATATTATTTGTATAGCACTCTTTACGATACAATCGTTGCAAAGCAACTTCACAGGAAAGTTTCTAAAATAGATTTATATTGTAAAGTTTCTAAAATAGATTTACATTTACATTTACATTTAGTCATTTAGCAGACGCTTTTATCCAAAGCGACTTACAATTGGGGAGTACTTAAAGCGATTAATCTTGAAGAGGCAAACATACAGAGGAAGTGCCAATAACACCAAGTCTCAGGCATTGTTCAAATAAGTACAAGCTAGCAAGGGAAGGAGAGAAAGAGAAAGATGAAGATTTTGAAAAAAAGTTAAATAAAAAAAATAAAAAAAAAATATTTTTTTTTTTTTTTTTTTTATGTAGTCAAGTAGAGTTGAAAGAGATGAGTTTTCAGTTGTTGCTTGAAATTTGACAGGGATCCAGCATTCCGGATGGGGGTGGGAAGATCATTCCACCAGCCAGGAATGGTGAAAGAGAATGTTCTGGAGAGTGATTTTGAGCCTCTCTGTGATGGTACCACGAGGCGTCGCTCACTAGCAGATCTCAGAATTCTGGAGGGGATGTAAATTCGTAATAGTGAGTGGAAGTAGGTGGGTGCTGAGCCTGTGGTTGTTCTATATGCAAGCATCAGTGTCTTGAACTGGATGCGAGCTGCAACTGGTAGCCAGTGCAAGGACACAAAGAGAGGTGTAACATGGGCTCTTTTGGGCTCGTTGAAGACCAGTCGTGCCGCTGCATTCTGAATCATTTGTAGAGGTTTGATTGTGTTTGATGGAAGTCCAGCTAGAAGAGCATTGCAGTAGTCCAGTCTAGAAATGACAAGGGCCTGGACAAGAAGTTGTGCAGCATGCTCTGTCAGAAAGGGCCTGATCTTTCTGATGTTGTGCAATGCAAACCTGCAAGATCGAGCAGTCTTTGCAATGTGCTCTTTGAAGGTCAGCTGGCCATCGAAGATTACACCAAGATTTCTGACCGAAGCTGATGGGGTAATTGTTGATGAACCTAACTGAATCGTGAAATCATGCTGTAGAGTTGGAGTTGCAGGGAAGACAAGAAGCTCAGTCTTTGCCAGGTTGAGCTGTAGATGGTGTTCTTTCATCCATGCCGAGATGTCCGCCAGGCAGCCTGAGATCCGTGCAGCTACCGTTGGATCATCTGGTCGAAATGAGAGATAGAGCTGTGTGTCATCAGCATAGAAATGGTAGGAGAAGCCATGTGCCTGTATGATGGGAGCCAGTGATGTAGTGTATGTGGAGAAGAGGAGGGGTCCAAGAACCGATCCCTGGGGAACCCCAGTGACCAATTTATGTGCTTTGGATACCTCCCCTCCCCAGGCCACCCTGAAAGACCGACCAGTGAGATAGGATTCAAACCAGCGAAGTGGAATCCCAGTGATATCCAGTGATGAGAGGGTGGACAGGAGGATCTGATGATTGACAGTGTCAAAAGCGGCAGACAGATCCAGCAGAATGAGGACTGATGATTTGGAATCGGCTTTTGCAATTCGCAGGGCTTCAGTGACCGAGAGTAGCGCAGTCTCAGTTGAATGGCCACTCCTGAAACCTGACTGTTTAGCGTCCAGTTTGTTGTTCTGTGAAAGAAACAATGAGACCTGGTTGAAGACAACTCGTTCGAGTGTTTTGGCAATGAATGGAAGGAGAGAGACAGGTCTGTAGTTTTCTAAAAGAGAAGTGTTTAATGTAGGTTTTTTGAGCAGTGGGGTTACCCGAGCCTGCTTGAATGCAGTGGGGAAGATGCCTGTGAGGAGAGATGTGTTGATGATGTGTGTGAGTGCTGTTAAGAGTGTGGGAGAGATAGTTTGGAGAAGGTGTGAGGGGATAGGGTCTAGAGGACATGTTGTAGGATGGCTGGAGAGGAGAAGTTTGGATACTTCCGCCTCAGTGAGGGGACAGAAGGAGAAGATGGGAGTTTGAGCAGTGGATCTAGTTGGTTGGGGGTCCTGTGTGAGTGGAGGTGAAAACTGACTACTGATTGTTTTAGTTTTGTTTGTAAAAAAAGTTGCAAAGTCATCAGCTGTTATAGACGTGGTGGGAGGGGTGAAGGGGGACAGAAGAGAGAATTAAATGTTCTGAAGAGATTACGCATATCTGGAGCATTGTTGATCTTGTTATGGAAATGTGACGATTTGGCAGTGTGGACTTCAGCGGAGAAAGATGAAAGAAATGATTGATACATACTCAGGTCCGACGGCTCGTTTGATTTTCGCCATTTTCTCTCTGCCGCTCGGAGTCTGGTCCGATGTTCACGAAGAACATCAGATAACCAGGGGTTAGAAGGGGCAGTCCGTGCTGGCCTGGAGGAGAGAGGACAAATGTCATCTAGACAAGTGGTTAAAGTAGAGCATAAGGTATCAGTAGCAGCATTCACATCCAGAGATGAGAAATGTGTAGGTGAGGGAAGAGAGGAGGATACTACAGAGGAAAGATGTGAGGGAGAAAGGGAGCGTAGGTTTCGTCTAAAAGTAACCGGTAAGGGGGTTGGTGGCACCCGGGTAGCAAAGTGTAATGTGAATTTAATGAAGAAATGGTCAGAGATATGTAGTGGTTGTACCAGAATGTTGTCTGCAGTACAATCGCGTGTGTAAATTAAATCAAGTTGGTTGCCTGATTTGTGAGTGCTAGTAGTGGTATGGCGTTTGAGATCAAATGAAGCTAGGAGCGAATTAAAGTCTGTAGCATAAGACTTTTCTAGATGAATGTTGAAATCGCCAAAAACTAAGAGTGGAGTTCCATCCTCCATGAAAGAGGACAGCAACCCATCCAGCTCCTCAAGGAAGGGGGCTAGAATTTGGCCAGGGGGACGGTAGATTACCACAATCTGGAGTTTTATAGGAGCCATTACAGTGATCGCATGAGATTCAAATGAGTTGTAATTGCATAGGGGCGAGTGGGTTGAGTATTTCCAATTATTTGAAATGAGCAGACCAGTGCCCCCACCCCGGCCAACCTGACGTGGGGTGTGAGAGAAAGAGAAATTGTTAGAGAGGGCAGCTGGAGTTGCTGAGTCTTCTGGACGAATCCAGGTCTCAGTCAAGCCCAAGATGCTGAGAGTGGATTGTAAAGAAAAAGCGGAAATGATGTCTGCTTTGTTGACAGCTGACTGACAATTCCAGAGAGCCATAGAGAAAGAAAGAGGTGTAGTAGAAGATGTAGAGATGTGGCGCAGGTTAGCAGGATTACTTTGCCGTCTGCGTGTGATGTTAGAGCGTGGTCGAGAGACAACCGGAATGGTTTTGAAACACATGATAGAGGTGGAAGGACAGAGGATAGCAAAGGAGAGTGTGTGAGGGAAGGGGGAAAAAAATTATACCTAAAATGCGTTGCCGGTGTCGTTGCTCGGGTAAAGTCGCGCAGGAAAAAGTCGCTTGTCTTTACACTCGTCTGTCTTCACACGAGGATGCTGAACGCTTCCGCAGACGCTTCCTGCGGATTTATATTTTAGAAACTCATTATAATTAACTTATGGCAAAATTTGGTTAATTCAGTATAATACATAGTATTATAGTGTTCCTGTGGCTCAGTGGTTAGAGCATTGCGTTAGCAGCGAAAAGGTTGTGGGTGCGATTCCCAGGGAACACATGTACTGAAAATAAATGTATATGCTGAATGCACTGTAAGTCGCTTTGGATAAAAGCGTTTGCTAAATGCATAAATGTAAAATGTAAATTACTATCAGAGTACCATTTGGGTTGATTTTTAAGTAAGGAATAATGTACAGTCAGATGATTATTATAGCAGAATAAACCCTGACAGGGTGATCAGGACCCTGACACTTATTATTTTGCATCCAATTTACATTGCTATACATCCAAGTATAGCCGTGTAAATTAGATGTTAAATAATAATTTAAAATGTTTTATCACTTTGTAGTTTCAAACCTTCTGTGAAGAAAAACAGTTTATAGCAGCTTAAGCAGAACCAGTCAAGATAATTGGCAGTACCCAGATGACCCTGTGTTATTAGTTTTAGCCAGTTGTTATCTGGGAATAACATACCTTGGAATGTCACAACTGGCTAATCAGAATCAAGTATTCCAGAGCACTGTGTAATAATACATTTTAAACTACGCTGTTTAAAGAATGTTAATTGTTCTTGATTTAAGCCATTGTGGCATAATTTAGATACATAACTATACAACCAAATGAGAGTCATAGGGAAAAGGGTTATTAATAATTAACCTGCTGGTAATAATTAACCTGCCCTAACAACAATTGCCTGTAAATGACAAACCTACATTATTTTTAAAAGCACAGACAATGTTTTGGGTCACAAAAGATTCCAAAAATGTCTAAACCCCTAAACCTATTACCTGCATGTTGAATTTACATTTGCAACATTAATCAAACATTCTTACATGTTCTTTGTTTATTTGATCAACACATCTGAATAGGAATACACAGTTAAGGCATCACTCAGCAGATACATTGTTGAGATAAAGAAGGAAATCTACTCCTCAATTCAAACAACCATTCAAATGAAAATGACACCTGGCTACATAAGTATGACACCAATAAAATATACATAAACACAGACTATTCTATTGTTTTTGGTATTGTCCATCTGCTAGTTTTAAGATTTGAAGTATATTATAAAACTGTGCTGTGTTTTCAATTGTTTTATATGAGAGCCATATTTTTTTGTTAATTTGTTAATATTTTGAGCAAAAGTTTAAACAACAAAGTAATTTTTCAAAGCCTTGTTTGCTCATTTTATAATACACAATATTAGTGGAGGCACTGTATTACAGTACATGTTTGGTATAGGTGTTATGTGTTTCATTTTAGTGTCATGGTGCTTTTCTATAGAAATATGATGAATGAATATTAAATGTTGGTTATTACAGAAGCTGCAGAGGAGAACGGAGTAGGAGCAATGCAGAGGATGGAGAAAATAATAACAGAAACAATTGAGCAGTTAAAAAATCTAATGTTCAATGAAGCAAAAGTGAAAGTGACTGATATGTTCAAAACTATGAAGGTAATTTGTTCACACACTCATCAATAATGAATGCCATAAATATTGGCTGAAAAGTTTTACATAATATTAAAATAATATTTTGCAATCAGGAAGTCATTTTTTAACAGACTATCTATGTTACATACACAGCTGAATATAATGAAAACCCTCGAATCTGAGCTAAAACCTTCAGTGGAAGTCTCGTTTTCGCATGCCGGAAAAATCAACTTGTTGAGTAAGAGACTCTGATTTCATAATTTTTATAATTTGAAATAATTTTAGTAAATGATCTTACATAAAGTAATAACTAATTAATTTGAATTGCTGGTTTATATAAATCATGAATTCATAAGTTTATCTAAAGTATGATGTATAGAGCATTGTGTGATGTGTTTTCTGTAGATGTCTCCAGAGAGATTCAAGAGCTGGAGAGACTGTCAGAACAACTGTCTTCCTGAGGTCAAGCAAAACAATATATATATATATATATATATATACAGTATATATTAGGGGTAGCACGGTACATGTATTCATACCGAACCCTCTCGGTATGGGTATCTCAGTTCGGTGCATGAGGCCTTACGACGATTACAGGCAATTCACCCCCAATCCAGAAGGGGGCACCCGCATTAACGCAACGCTGTGCCTGCATTAATGCAATGCTGTTTGATATCCACCAGCAGAAGAACAGCGAATGCCATGAGTTGCGCACTTGAAAACAAAGCCCACTAGACATTGACCATGTGCTGATTCTGAACGCATCTCTCACATAAGACTGACAAATAAGTATACTTTAAAGGCTTATGCACTCAACTGTTTGCAAAATGGGACTTTGTGCTTGTGCATCCTTCCTCTCTCATTCGTCACAAATCCAAATATTCCATAATATTTCCATATTTGCGATGTAACGTATCTGAATGCTAAACTATTATTTATTATGTAAACTATAGGCCTTGTACTTGAGTCGCGTTCCAAGGGTGACACAGAGGCGGGTGCGCTGATGTTTGGCACACTGTATTTTATTTTGATTAAGTACCAACTGCGCTGTCAAGTTAACAATGCTGGAACTGATGTGTGTGTGTGTGTGTGTGTGTGTGTGTGTGTGTGTGTGTGTGTGTGTGTGTGCATATGCACTCCAGCGCTTTCCCTTCAACAGTTTCCTCATACCAGCAGAATCAACTTTAAACACTTATTGTCTTATTAATAATCACTGTATAAAGGTCTACTTTTATTTGTGTACACTAACAATGAAAACAAAACAGATTTGATATATATATAAAACATAATAATATATAGTATTTTCACATCTAGATGGAATTGTTTTTTAAATTTTCACTACTGTCTATTCAAAATAAACGAAAAGAAACTGAGCATAGTAGATTTCCTTTCCCCTGTTTTACCGAAATCGTATCGAACCGTGACCCCCCAACCGAGGTGCGTACCGAACCGTGACATGTGTGTACCGTGCCACCCCTAATATATATATATATAGTTGATGAAAATAAGCAATTGTCCTATTGCAAGTTTGCCTTTTTTTCTGTAATACCTTGTCAATGTAAACATATTATTGTTTTCTTTTTATTGAGAAAGTAGTTTATTAAGAAAGACATCAAACATATTATTGTATTTGTTTTTTTGAGAAAGTAGTTTATTTAGAAAAAGATACCTCGCTTATTATTGTATTTGTTTTATTAAGAAAATGTTATAGCATGTATCAATAGGAATATAGCTAGGAATGAAACATGTATTAGCAAGAGCTTTAAAGAAATGGAATGTTACTCTTTCTGTTTTTTATATTAACATTTAGTTTGTAACGTATTTAACCCGTATACAATAAAACTATACTTAATTATAACTAAGAAGGTTCAAGGTTCAAGGTTTTTTTTATTCGTCACATTCTCAATTATACAGGATATAATCAGTAGTTAAATGTATGTCAGGTCAGGTCCGCTCAATGGACAGTGCAAAATATGTAACACAACACAAGATAATATACATATATACAGTATATATAGGTAAGATATGCAAATAAGAAGAAAAAATGAAGAGTAAAATGTGCAATAAAATAAAATGCCTGATGGCCTGAAGGATGAAGCTCCTCCTAATTCTCTCAGTTTTTGCCATCATGCTCTGGTAGCGCTTGCTAGATGGCAGTAAAATGAAAAGACGGTTACGGGGGTGATTTGAGTCCTTGATGATTTTAGCAGATCTGCTTTTGCAGCGTTTGAGGTAGATGTCCTGCAGAGAGGGGAGAGCAGACCCTGAGATGCGCTCAGCTAAGCACACAACTCTCTGCAGAGCTTTGCAGTCCTGATTTGAGGCGTTACCATACCACACTGAGATGCACTGAGTCAATACACTTTCTATGGCCCCTGAATAGAAAGTTTTCAGGATTGCTAGTGAGACCCTGAATTCCCTCAGCTGTCGCAGATGGTACAGTCTATGCCTGGCTTTCTTAACCTTTGTTTGGACGTGTGCAGTCATTCCAAGTCAGGTCCTCTGAGATGTTTACATCGAGGTACTTGAAGCTGCTCTTCCTGAAGTCCACGATCAGCTTTTTAGTTTTGCTCACATTCAGAGAGAGACCGTTGTCCTGGCACCATGATGTAAGTCTCTCTACCTCATCCAAGTATGCGGTCTCATCATTGTTGGGAATGAGGCCCAGAACCACAGTATCATCAGCAAATTTAACAATAGAAGTGGAGCTGTGAGAGGATACACAATCGTGTGTATAGAGAGAGTAGAGCAGGGGACTCAGGACACAGCCCTGTGGGGCTCCTATGTTCAGGGTGATGGAGTTTGAGGTGAACTGGCCAATTTTCACCACTTGAGGTCTGCCGGTGAGGAAGTCTTGAATCCAGTCACAGAGTGGAGTGTTTAGGCCGAGGTCTGAGAGTTTAACAACTAGCTTGATGGGGACTATAGTATTGAAAGCTGAGCTATAGTCAATAAATAGCAGCCTGATATAGTTGCCATTTTTGCTGTCAATGTGTGAGAGGGACAAATGCAGGACCTGAGAGATGGCATCGTCAGTTGATCTATTTGGCCGATAGGCAAACTGAAGAGGGTCCAAAGTAACAGGGATGGAGGAGCAAATGTGGTTCTTTAAAAGTCTCTCAAAAACCTTCATGACTATTGATGTGAGGGCAACTAGACGATAGTCATTCAGGCAAGACGGTTTACTGTTCTCAGGCACAGGGATGATGACAGATTTTTTAAAGGAGGTGGGAACCACAGAGGTAGTAAGGAACTCATTAAAGATTGAAGTAAACAAACCAGCAAGCTGATCAACGCAGGCCCTCAGAACACGGCCAGTAATCCCATCAGGTCCGGCTGCTTTCCTGACGTTCACTCTCCTTAGTTCCCTCCGAACCTCGTCCTCCGACATGGTGATAACATGATCATCACTGCTCTATCTGCTGCTTCCTGACGCGCTGATCGGCAGAGTCGCGCTGCCGCCATTGCATTCAAAGCAGCCGTAGAAGGGGTTTAACTCTTCGGCCAGCAACGGATCTGCTCTCACCTCTGCGGAGGATTTATTTCCAGAGGAACAGATGGTCTTCAGTCTCTGCCATATGCATTGAGAGTAATTGAGCTGAAAATGTGACTCAATTATCTCCCTGTATCGGAGTTTAGCAGCTCTAACTGCACGTCGGAGAGCAGAGCACTAGGCTCTGTACTCCCTCATGTTTCCCGACAAAACACCGGCGTTGTATGCGGCAGTGAGATGGTTAACCGAATCACGGATTGTTCTGTCCAACCACGGTTTCTGATTGAAGAATGTCCAGAAGACGAAGAAGCTCGCCTCCCTGAAGACTTTTATTTATAGACTTGAGCAGAACGGACCACGGAGAAGTCTTCTGTGACCAAATTCAAATGCTTATGGGATAGGACAGACTTGACTTTCTTTACCTAACCTGAAAATAAATAAAATAAGGTAGAAGGTGTAGAGAATTTAGCACCTAAAAACAATATATATAAATATACTTTCTTTTCAGCAGCACTTTCTTATAGCAGCCAAATACAGTGTAGCGCTTTCCTCCACTACATCCAAGAATAGTGGATCCCCAGACAGCAACATAGGCTGTGTTCGAAATGCCACACTATCATACTACTCTTACTATGTCTGCAGTATGCAGTATGTATACTGTGCCTATTATGCTAATTTTCTGTATGCATGGAATGCCCAGATTGCCTGCTACATTGGCTGAAATTTTATGTATGCATCTGAAGACGCTGCATTCTGCACGTGTTCAGATGTTTGTTGTTCCCAGATGTTGTTCAGACGTGTTATGTTTCCCAGAACACAACGTGCTCCATGTGATGTTTCATCTTCAAACGCTTGAGTGAACTGGAGGCGGGGAATAGTAATCATAGGCTAAATACTTGTTTACACATATATACCTGTACATATTCATGTAAACTACAAACTATCGCTGTGTATCTAAAAACAATATTGTTAGTAGGATATAAATTGTACTTTAATCTCTGCGTAATTTTTTTGATCAAGTCAAATGACCTTTATCTCTAGCACTTAGATTGTTTTAAAGATATTAAGTAATAATAATATTGCAGCAATATAATATATAAATACAAGTAATATTTCAATTATGCAAACATAATTCGCTGTTATGTTCCTGTGGCTCAGTGGTTAGAGCATTGCGTTAGCAGCGCAAAGATTCCCAGGGAACACACATACTGACAAAAAATGTATAACCAGAATGCACTGTAAGTCGCTTTGGATAAAAGCGTCTGCTAAATGCATAAATGTAAATGTAAATGTAATAATTCAATTCCCTTGTCAAGCCGCTCTAAAAAGAAACAGTGTATTTACTATGAGGAAAATTTGTTAGCAGAGGCTATATACATAAACTCCGCCCACCAATGCCTGGCTGCGATAAACAGCACTGAAAAAGACTAGTGTACACTAAGTGTATTTCTGTAGTATCAGTGGTGCAGTGAGTAAAAAATCTGAGCTTTTGACGAGATCGACCCGAGTTCGATTCTGGCTTTTGTCAAACTCGTTCTTCTCCTTTTCCCATCAGATACCAGATCAGAAAGGCATTTATTTTCAATAATAAATTAAGTCAATCTTTGAAAAGTGGAAATAAAGCGCCTAATTAATAATACAGTTTTATGTATGCTTAGCGGTAGGTTTTTGTCCCAATAAAGTGGCACTCATATAATAAAATGTATATACATATGACAATTTACACTCAACATGTTATTGCATACTGTTTTATAATGTACTACAGTACTGAAGTATAAATATCTGCCACCTAACTACTATTTACACGACTTTTGCTAAATAAAATGTTGTTATTTTAGTGTAAACAGAATTTATCATGATTTGCTCTTAGTGTAACTAGAATATATTGCTTTTTCCACTTAGTGTAACTTCCAAAAATGTCATTGTTCAGTTAAACATTGCTCAGTGTTGATTCAGTTCTGTTCAATATGTAAAGTTGATCAATTATTAAATGAGTTCAATTGGGCAATATAGCATTGTTTACTAGTATGAAGCCTTTTTAACAAGACTTTGTAAAAATAATGGTTAGCACCTTTGTTTGTAAGGTAACAACCTTGACAGCTGTGCTGAATTAATATTCAGTGTTTGTCATGTGACAATTAAGCATACTACTCTGAAACATTTGTTGCTTATTGTATACTATTTCACACATTATTTGTAAAAAAATAGTAGGCAGTATGCACTGTGTACTGGGTAGTAAGCAGTAGGCAAGTATGCCATGCCCGCAAGAAGGGATGTAACAAGAAGGGGGCGTAACTTGTAACAGGGTTTGTAACTTGAAGTTGTCCAAATCACACAGAACCAAGTGAGATGTTGAAATGTTGTCGGGCTGCTCCCAGATCCTGCATACTCTCGGAGTAGGCGCATAATTAGGCTCTTACTTAATGAGTGCTAAAAGAGTACATACTCTACCTCCTGAATGCATTAAGTATTAAAGCGATTTGGATAACATCCGCCATGTTTACATTATCATGTGACCTACTACGTTATCACAAGCGCAACAACTTAAAAGATATGAGCGACAGGTTTAATTAATCCATCTGTAGTATCTTGATATTGGTGAAACTTGCCCATGTTGTGGTCTTGTTTGAAGAAACAGTTGCGCATTTAATTTGTGATTGTAGTATAGCCAATACATTTTAGGTTGATTTAAGTTCTTATATTTTGAAACCCACTAATGTGATCCACAGTTTTATCCTTAAACATTTTTATTTTATTATGAAAACCCAAAATCAATATCTCTTGATTGTGTTAATTTCTTTATTTTATGAGCAAAATGTTTCATCCACAAGCAAAAGTGGCTTAAATCTCCTCAGTTTTTTTCTTTCTTGTTGAATTATCTCTCGTTTCATCCCTCAGTTTTCTAAAAAATCATCATGAATTATTATATTTAATTAACCACTGTGCTTTTTTCTGTTTATATAATCTCATACTATGATGAACACATGATATTCATGTTTTCTGTTTTATGCCATACAATTGTTCAGTGTTAGATACAACCATCTTTCCCTGATCTTATATGTAATTATAAGAGTAAAAAAAGAGGGGCAGGTGTACTAACACAGGGGTGTCCATACGTGGTCCTGGAGGGCTGGTGTCCGGCAGAGTTTAGCTCCAACTTGCTTCAGTACACCTGCCTAGAACTTTCTAGTATGCCTAATAAGACCTTGATTAGCTGGTCCAGGTGTGTTTGATTAGGGTTGTAGCTAAACTTTGCAGGACACCGGCCCTCCAGGAGCACTAACACCTCATGGCATCACTAACTCACTAAACAAAAACCTAGTACAGTTTTCCTTTTCCGTTTGCAATGCAATGCACAAAATTGACGACGGGGCAACTGCTTTCGCCGCGAGTTTCGAGAAGACTGTTGATGTTATACTATAAATGTAAGTATTACAACTGAAAAAATAAAATTACCACAGAATTAATTGCAATTGCCATCACCCAACAACCAAAACTAACCAATAATTATTTGATTTCATACTACTTTTTCCCTTAAAAATGACAAATTTTTGTAGTAAAATAAATAAATAATATTTTTTTGTCATGTGACATAGCTATACATGAATATACACTAGTTAAATAAATGCAGTCGATGTGAATACCTCAATTTTTAGTCAAGAAAATTAATGCATGAATAAAATATTAATTGTATTTACTGACAACAAGAAATATGAATAAAATAATGAATAAAAGCAAGCATCACAATAAATACATACATATACAAGTCAAGAACAGATAAAATAAATCTTCATTCAAACTTATTGTTCTAACAATCTTGTATTTACAGACAGTGAACCCACATCCTACTGCCATCTCAACACAGCTGTGCCAGTTTTGCTGCTGCGCTGTGCTTCACAATCTTGCTCTTCTCAAAGGGGACATCGTTGAGCCAGAGGATGAGAAAGACCACGATAACACCCCTGAATCACACAACTTTGAGGCAAGAGCAGGAGAAAACGTGCTGGACTTTCTGGATGCCTTTGTGTCTGCTCCAAACATTCATATGCCTGTTCTCCATTAGCACGACTACCTGTAAAACATTTAAACAGAGTTAAACATTTTACAATTCATGTTTTCAGCTTTCCATTTCTTGCCAAATTCCATTTGAAATTTACAATTACATGTACATTTTTGTTGTTGCTTTATTACTTTTGTAGTGGGCTAAACCACTGAACTGGTGAGCAAAAGGTTACTGGTTCACAACCACCAGTGTGTCCTTGAGCAAGGCTCTTTTCTCCAGGGTATTGTGGGTCCCTGTAATAAGAACACTATAAATCACTTTGGATAAAAACTTCATGACAGTTTTTTAATGATGCTTTTAAAGCTTCTGAAAGTCAGGCATCATTTTATGAAGAGAAACCAGCTGAACACACGACCAAAATCACATCCTCAGTGTATTTTGATCTTTTCTAGATTTTATCACTGGCTCTGTGGTCGTTGATGATGAAGAGACCAAAGCAGCATCTGGTTCAGATAAGGCAGTAAGGTCAGGTGGAGTGACGGAGCCTCTCATCCATGACACTGGCAGTGTTGCCAGATTGGATGGACTATTTCCATCCCAAAAGCTCACAAAAACCCGCCCAAAAACGTAACTGTCAAAATAATGATATAATGTAAGTCAAGGTTGATAAGAGCCATTTTTATGACAAAATAATATACAGAGAACTACCAAATATGATTAAAATATGCAAGCAGACACTGTCAAAATGGCAATCAAGATATTAACCGTTACCCTCGAAAAACACATGCATCATTTACAATGTCAACAGTCAGAATTTAAACGCAAAAAAGTGCCTAATATAAGTGATCAGAATAAGCAACGTAATTATAGGTATTTCACACTCGTTCATTCACACACCATGACAGTCAAAACCGTCATACTGTATGATAATCCGAGAATATAAAAAAATTTACAACAACAATTTGGTGTTACCTTCGTGTCGCTCTATAATTTCACACAGAACTAAATATTTTGTGAAGTTCATATTGAACATAATACAGAACTTTGCACTGTCAAAATTAACAAGTCCAGCAGCTTTAAAGGATATGCCAATCTGGACTGTTTAAAAGTTAGAAGACACGATCGAATAGACATAAATTGATTTGGATTAAATAATTGAACTATGCTCTGACTTCAGACTTGCAGTAATATAGCCTTCATGTCAACTCCCTCAACAGGTGTAATTCACGTTTTGAGAGTTAAAACACTCTCCAATTTTTACCATCAAACTTATATATAGGCATTATGATCACTTACATTTATAGATTCAAAATCAGATCCGTTATCGCGCTAAAAACCCATCGCTCGTGAATCTCGTCTGTCTGCTGATCCCAGTGATTGGCTGAAAGTGTGTCAACATCAGCTCCAGTCGTCTTTGCAGTTTGCGTGTGTGTTTAGTGACATTATGATGACTGATTGGATGAATGCAGTATTGATGCATGCACCAATTAGCCTATACAATTTATATGTTTTGAAAACCGCCAAACTGACCAAAAACCAGCCCAAATTGTGTCCACCCGCCCAAGCCAATATTTAACGCAAAATCTAATTCAAACCTGCCCAATCTGGCAACACTGGGCACTGGACCATTTCCAGTATGCTGCTGTGGACTCTCCATCCTCACTGCTACCAGTCTGCAGACATTTTAGATCATATAAAAGTGCACAAACACAATACAAAAGTAGTCATTTTAACAACACAATCTCATTTGATTTCTGTGTTAGAAGTATTTATATATTAGAAATTATCATTCTTTATATTTTTGTTTCAGGTTTTCCCCCGTTTTTCTCTAACAAATGCTATCGTCACATTGTCTTGCAGGTCCCACTCCACCACAGAAGATATACAGCAAATGCACAAAAATCAAGAATCAGAAAAGTGCTGTAATAACTCTGTTTGAAATTAAAATAATTAAAATAACCTAAAACATAAGATTTAAAAGATGTTTAATTCATTGCATTAGCATACTCACTGAGAGCCTTTGATGGCAGCATTCCTTCATCAGTCACTCTTCAACGGATAAAAACACTCGTGTCTCATCTGTCCCAGTAACATCCAGACAAGAGTCAGTCACCTCTGTGATCTGCTCAATACTGCATTTACATGTTGAGGTAGTTGCTCATGTAACTCGATTTTAATCCAACACAAAAGGTCCTCAGTTTATCAACAATACTAATAAACAAATAAAAGAGATAACTTATGTTTAGTAACTTCATGTAGATGTGTTTATATTTACATAACGTGCATTCATCTAAAGCAGTGTTGACAACAGTAAATTCTATATAATAGCACACATACATCACTCACTACTCAGATGTCTGTTTCATGTCTATTAGATGTGCTCATATGCAATATTTATCAAAGATTTTCCTAGCAATCGTCTTTAAGATGAATATATGGTATATATAAATCGACTTTATAAAGCTCCCCTGTTAGCTATACATAACAAAACATGTTTTTATAGCAAAACCACAAATATACTATATTATTTGTGCCTTGATTCACATACAGGGTTTAAATTAAGTCAGGATTAGGCCATAGTGCAATTAGGACATTTAAGTAGCTTTTATAAACATGCCTTGGATGAACACTTCTAATGTATATCTTGAGACAAAACAATCAGTCAGTCCAAGTTTCTTACTGTTAAAATAACCCAGACATGCATTTTAATCTTGTCTGTCAAACCGGGGGATAGCGTCTTTACACCTTTTGCTTATATGTTGCTTACTTTACACCTTAGTTTTAATAGATTATTAACTACAGAAACAATACTACTGTTTGAAAATGACTTACACACTTCAATTTAAACAGTTATTTAGGAAAAAATATTATTTAAAAAAAAATATTGCCAACAACATCTAGTTTTGACATCTCAGGTGGTTCTGTGTGATTTGGACAACTTCAAGTTACGCCCCTTCTTGCATTCCGCAGACAGACGCTATTGCACATCTGGCCCATGTGAAATCCATGCGGGTCAGATATGGGCCGGATCTGGACCAACACTGGTTGCTGTCTGGGTCAGTTTCATTCACAGTGCTTTCCTCTCTGAGTACGTAGTAGGTATATCATTTGGGGCAAAACAAAACAGTGGTCTTTTTTTCCCATGAATGAAAATAACAGCTGCAGATCTGGGAATTTACTTCCTGTCTGCTTCTCTGGGGAAAAATATAAAATATGCAATATTAGCTTCTATGGATGCACAATATCTTATTTTGCAAATATTCAGTATGCCAAAAACTTTACATAAATTTTGGCCAATAGCTTATATACATTTATTTTGGTTTTGAAACGACTGTGTCACCAACAGATGCCTGTTGCATGTTGTAAATTTTACCGGATAATACCGGGTTGTATATACATACCAGATAATGGGAACCCCATCATCTATCCAGCAGCCCTTACTCTAATAGATTGCATACAGGCAGCGGCAAATCACTAAAGCAGGTGGCACCCGCAATTCTCAAATGCAGAGAAACACAACAGCAGAGGACCGGCGATTTCCCAAATACGGGTGCAACATGCGCCCGAACAAATGCCAGCTTCACAAGGATTACTAGTAGCAAACAACAAACAGTTAAAAATCACTATTGGTCTACAACACATACAACATAGATGGAAAATACCAATGCATACCCCTCGTGCAAAGAAACGCCGAAAGTACGATCAGCTGAGTATGACGTAACACCTTTCTACTTTGCCTCACGCCTTTATATACATTCCCCTAACTAGGACGCAATAAACAATTACCCAGGGGGTGTGATCAACCAGACAGTGGCAAACCCCCCGCCATAACTGCATTTCACCACACATGGTAGAGCACACTGACACTTCTTGCAGAGCATGCTGTGCATTCTGTTTTGTTTTAAGGACATTCCTACATGAGTCACAAAACATACCGCACTATACTCTATTGAAAACAGAGGTGCAGTTAGAGCTGATTTAGGCACAGGATTTCAGGTTGATGCTGGACAGACATTGAATTTTGGTTGAGAATGAAAATCAGGTTGACGTCAGTATTTGACACCAATTTGATGTTGACCCAATTTTGTATTTTGGTTACACAACCTAAAAACTACAATTATCAACATCGGCTGATGCCTTGAGCAAGGCACCGAACCCCCAACTGCTCCCCGGGCACCGCAGTGTCGGCTGCCCACTGCTCCAAGTGTGTGTGCACTTGGATGGGTTAAATGCAGAGAACACATTTCACTGCTGGTTATACTCTGCATAATTGTGTATGTGACAAATAAAGCTCATCTGAGCTTAATAATAATGTTGGTATTGGACAATGAATTAACATTGACATTAGATGTTGAATTTTGGTCACCCGATGTCGCAACCGAAATTTAACCAAATATCAATCTATTATGACATTGTGTGCCTGCTGGGATAATTCCACATTGGAAAACTTTGTTTGGTTAAGCTATTTTTTTCATTCAGAGCATCACATCAGTGGAATTCAATACCACAATGAATTAGAGAATGCATGTCATTTAATTTATTTAAGAGATGGCTTCTTCATAATCAATAATGCGAACATTACTGTTGCTTTATCTATTTTGATAAGTTGCTTTTTATTTTTAAATTTTTATAATTTTGTATATGTTGTTTAATTGAATTTTAGATAGTTGTTTGTAATTTTGTAAAGTTTGTACATTTTTTTGTTGTCTGTATTTTGATTATCTTCCTTTCTCTTGTTTTTTTTGGCCTTATAACATTTGTCAAAGAATTACCAAAAACTAGCCTTCAAGCTAATTTGGGTACATTTACATTCGTGAATATTAATTGATGTACATTGTTCCATTTTGTGAAATAAAGAAACATTACCACAAAACAAAATAAAACACTGACATACAAGTCCCTAAAAATATTTGGGCTTGTTTAGAAATTGATAACATAAAAAGGAAAACATCTTCCCAAGAAATGAAGGATCCATGAGGCTGCTGACAGCATCATATGAGAAACCCTCCCAGTTTAAATGGCAAAATCACTGGTATTCCCATTGTTGAAATATGCATGCACAAACAGCTTTACACCCCACTTAGCCTTCATATATTAGGCCTTAATTATTTAATAAATTACAATTTTCTTCCTTGGCTGCCACAGTGCAATGCATGCATTTAATTATAGTGTGTAGAGAGGCTGGAAAACCTGTAAATGCTCAGAGTCTGGGGTGTCCTTTTTCCTGTCATTTTGATGTCATGTTTGGGGTTGGTCATGTGAATATTTCTGCGTATTGCCATGAATCTGTCTCTGGTCATGACAGAAGCAAGAAAGTCTACACTTGTAGACTGTGATCCATTTCTCTAGTTGTCTCTAACTCTTAGATGCAGAAGTGCCATAAGGCCCACATACACCAGGAAAGTCTAAGGGTTCAGATTTTTCCAAACAAACTGCATTCCTTTAGACTGCTCCTTGTTTGCAATTATATTAGCTGTCACTAACATTTTGAAACTTAATGACATCTCCCAAAGGTAGCATGTGCAAGGTGAAAAGCAAAGGTTTGTCACGATCTCGGTGGGGGCTGTCTTGCTTTTGTTGTTCTGGAGCACATGGCCTTTTGTTTTGACAGCTCGCCATGTGCTCCGCTGTCATCACGGTCTTGCTCCGCCCACCTTGTTATTCTATTTGCTAATTCTTCCTTCCCACCTGCACTCTATTCTATCCTCATTATCTCCCCTGTTCTGTTACAGTAATTGTCTAAGTTAACAATAATTAAGGAATACATTTTGGTTGTATTTTGTCCCCCCCTGCTGGCTGCTCTTAGAATAACATTGTCGGTATCATGTGACTGATCAGATGACTAACAAGGAAATTAGTGCCTGCCATCCTGCTTTTCTATTCTCGAGTCTGGAAGCAGTGAATCAGTATCCATCTGCATTCATCCTTGGCCTTTGGTAGCTTCGTCGGTATGTTGTATTGTTATTGTTCATATTACCTTCAATTGTATTTGAGTATTTGAAGTTTTGTAATTTGTATTATTTGAGTGCATCTTAGATGTATTTTCTCATCGGACTATATGAGAGCCATTGATACATTTAGCATTGTCTTTTGGCTGACAATGTATTTTTGTGTTATTTGATAAGCAGGAAAGTTAGATCTAGATTACAAGATATTTGTAAGAAGTATTCCTTTATGTACTCATTGTGAATGTCAATTCATATTGTTATTGTTTTCTTCTTATTTCATAGTTTTACTCTACCCTTATTAAAGTATGCAAAAAGGACATTCCGTGTCTGTGACGTTGATGAGGGGGAGTTTAACTTGCTGTTGAAGTATATACAGGACGTATACGGAGAACAGTACAGTAAAACGACGGCTCTGTCGGGCAGGACATCGCAGTTCAAGCTGATTCTACAAAGCATCAAGCAAGTAATCTTCAGTTCTTCAAATCATGTCGAAGAAAAGCTCAGCAACGTGGAAGACCAGGTCTCGTGCCTCCACACAACATTCAGGTCATTCTTCAGCAAGTTCGACAGCTGCATTAGCACGTGCAGAAGCAGAGGCTGCAAAAGCACGTCTATCATTTGCTGAAAAAGAAATGAAAATGAAAATGGAAAAGGCACATTTAGAAGCCTCTATGGACATGTTAAAGCAAGAGAAAGAAACTGCAGCAGCTGTTGCTAAGGCTGATGCACTCGAAGCTGCTGTTGATCACCACAGTGAAAGATTAAGTTGTAAACTTTTGCAAGTTCGTATATCAGTAGATTCAACACAACGCACTAAAGATTATGTCATGCAGCAAGCTAAGATAAATAGCCCACATCCATCAGTGCCTGGTGTAGAGCCATTTTCTGAAATTCATGAACAACCACTCAAAACACCAGCACTTCATCCAGAGGGCAACACTTCTGTAGGGTTCGCATCCGCTGCTGCGTACGTTCATAATAACTCCAATATGAATGACTTTGTGCGTTACTTGGCTCGCCGTGAATTGATCTCTACAGGGCTGCTGAAATTTAATGATAAACCAGAAAGTTACAGAGCCTGGCGATGTTCATTCAAGAATGCGATCAGAGATTTAGACTTGACATTTAGCGAAGAAATTGACCTTCTTGTCAAGTGGCTTGGAAAGGAATCGGCTGAACATGTCAGTCGGATCCGAACTGTGAATACGAATAACCCAGAGAGAGGTTTGAAAATGATTTGGGCCAGGTTAGAGGAATGCTACGGCTCACCTGAGGTGATAGAGAATTCACTGTTCAGACGCCTTGAGAGTTTTCCCAAACTAACAAACAGAGATTATGCAAACTTAAGAGAGTTAAGTGATTTACTCATGGAGCTGCAGTCAGCTAAGGCTGATGGAGACTTGCCTGGACTTGCGGTACTTGACACTGCTCGCGGAGTAAGTCCTGTGGTTGAAAAACTTCCTTTCGGACTTCAGGATAGGTGGTTATCTGTGGGCTCGGATTATAAACGGAAATTCAATGTCCCATTTCCTCCCTTTGATGTGTTCGTTGAGTTCGTTAGTCAACAGGCAAGGATCAGAAATGACCCGAGTTTCAGTTTTACATCTCGTGTAGATACTCCTACTAAGATAACTTCATGGAAACAGTTTAAACAGAAGGAGATTTCAGTCCACAAAACAGATGTTTCACCTACTGTCTTCTGTAATAAAGACAAACGCTCTAGCAGTGACTGTGACAAGTTGTGTCCTATACACAAAAAGGCACATCCTCTTCGCAAGTGTCGCATCTTTCGAGAAAAGCCTTTGGAAGAGCGTAAAGCATTCCTGAAAGAAAATGGGATCTGCTTTAGATGTTGCATGTCTTCACAGCACATTGCGAAATATTGCAAGGTCCATGTTAAATGCACAGATTGTGGTAGCGAGAATCATGACACTGCCCTTCACCAAGAACCAGCACCCATGATTAAAGACATAAGCCCCCATCTAGAGCATGGCGGGGAGTGGGATCCTGTATCATCTACAATCTCATCACATTGCACTCAAGTCTGTGGTGGTGATTTGACTGACAGATCATGCTCAAAAATCTGTCTTGCTAAAGTTTATCCAAGTGGTTGCCGCACTAAAGCAGTGAAGCTTTATGTGATAATTGATGACCAAAGTAACAGATCAATGGCCCGTACAGAGTTCTTTGATTTGTTTGGCATCCAAAGCCCTAGTTTACCATATTCACTAAAAACATGTGCTGGAATTATGGAGACAACGGGAAGACGAGCAGGTGGCTTCCAAATTGAATCCATGGATGGACAGACTAGTCTTCCTCTACCGGATCTAATCGAGTGTAATGAGATTCCCAACAACCGGTCAGAGATTCCTTCACCTTCTGCTGCTCTTCATTATCCTCATCTCAAATCAGTGACACATCTCATCCCGGAAATTGATCCAGATGCTCACATCTTACTTCTCCTTGGACGGGATATCCTCAGAGTGCATAAGGTGCGTAAAACACTAAATGGCCCACAGGACTTGCCATTCGCACAAAAACTTGATCTGGGATGGGTCATTGTAGGCAACGTCTGCCTGGGAAATGTCCATAAGCCAATCACAGTTAGCACACTTTACACCAAGACTCTGGATAATGGACGGTCTTCACTATTTGAATCATGTCCTAATGTCCTGCAGGTGAAGGACAGATACAGTGGTTCCCATTGTCCATCCTGCAGCAGAAAACTCACACACCAATCAGACCACTTGGGTGATATGGTGTTTCAACGTACAAGAGATGATGATAAAGTAGCTCTGTCCATCGAGGATGGCTATTTTCTGGACATTATGAAAAAAGAGTTTCAAAAAGATGTAAACAATGGATGGGTAGCGCCACTGCCATTTAAAAACCCACGACAGCGTCTTCCTGACAATAGGTCGCAGGCGATGAAACGACTCTTATCACTCTTGCGCAACTTTGAGAGGAAACCACAGATGAGAGAACACTTTGTTTCCTTCATGGAGAAAGTCTTTGAGAATGGGCACGCAGAGAAGCTCCACCTCTCAAAGATGAAGAGGAACGGTGGTATCTCCCCATCTTTGGTGTATATCATCCGAAGAAACAAGGACAAATCCGGGTAGTGTTTGATTCTAGTGCCCAGTTCAGTGGTGTCTCCCTCAACGATGTGCTGTTAACAGGCCCCGATCTTAATAATTCTCTCTTGGGTGTGCTTCTCAGGTTCCGCAAAGAGTCCGTTGCCATAACTGCAGACATCTAACAGATGTTTTATTGTTTTTTCGTTAAAGAGGAAGACAGAAACTTTCTGAGATTTTTATGGTTCCGAGACAATGACCCCAGCAAAGACATTGTGGAGTACCGTATGAAGGTACATGTCTTTGGGAATAGTCCATCGCCCGCCATAGCCATCTATGGTCTCAGAAAAGCTGTCCATTTGGAAGGACAAGAGCAGGATGCTGAAGTGCAACAGTTTGTGGAACGTGATTTCTACGTAGATGATGGGTTAAAGTCCCTTACCACAGTAGAAGCAGCAGTGAGTCTACTGAAGCGGACACAAAGCATTCTTGCTAGATCAAATGTGAGGTTGCACAAGATTGCCTCAAATAAGAGAGAGGTCATGGAGGCCTTTCCATCACAAGATTATGCAAGCGATCTAAAAGATCTTGATCTTGAAACAGATAACCTTCCCATACAACGCAGTCTTGGACTAAACTGGGACCTCAAAACAGACCATTTCGTTTTTCAAGTACCTGATGCAGTGAAGCCCTTTACACGCAGAGGAGTCTTGTCGACCATCAATAGTCTGTTCGACCCTTTGGGGTTTGCGGCCCCAGTAACCATCCAAGGCAAATTTATTTTGCGAGATGTAAGCTTGGGGAACATTGATTGGGACTCTCCACTTCCCCAGAACATGGAAGAGGCATGGGACGCATGGCGCAACTCCCTGCAAGAGCTAAGACACCTTCAGATACCTAGAACTTACTCCGAACAGTCACCCTCAGAAGCTGCATGCAGAGAGTTGTGTGTGTTTTCAGACGCGTCCACCAAAGCTATTGCGGCAGTTGCTTATCTCAAGCTCTCCTATGGAGAGAGAGACAATCGTGTAAGCTTTGTGATGGGTAAAGTCAAACTCGCTCCATTTCCTGAACTTACCATACCAAGGTTAGAACTGTGCGCTGCAGTCTTGGCAGTGGAATTATCTGATCTCATCTCATCTGAGATTGACATGGATCTTGACACCATCACTTTCTACACTGAAAGCAAGGTGGTATTAGGATACATTCATAATCAGACTAGACGCTTTTATGTCTATGTCAACAACCGAGTCTTAAGGATAAGAAGATCCAGTCAGCCTGAACAGTGGTATTATATACGCTCAGACCAAAATCCAGCGGATATAGGCACAAGGTCCATTTCCGCAGCATGCCTTGCAAACAGCCCGTGGCTGTTTTACTTCTTACTGTTTACATCTTACTGTTTTACTGTTTTGCACTTTTCTTTATTCTATTGCACATTTTACTTTTTATTTCTTTTTTTACCTATATATATATATATATACTCTTGTGTGGTGTTACTTTTATATAATTTTTTTATATATTTTTTTATTCTTTGCACTGTCCACTGAGCGGACCTGATTTGACCTACATTTCACTTTTGATTATACCCTGTATAATTTATCATGTGACAAATAAAGAAACCTTGAACCCTTGAACCTTGGCTTTTGGGCCCCAGGTTCCTTGTAGACTCTCCTAGCCCTCCTGGGAAGGAAACTTTCAAGCTCATAAATCCTGCACTTGATGCAGATGTACGACCCGAAATGACTAATATGAGTACTACAACTGTGAGCAAGAAGCTGGGATCACAACATTTTTCCAGGTTCTCTAATTGGCAATCACTTATCCATTCAATCGGACGCCTCATTCATATTGCTAATGTTTTCCATAAACCAGCAACTGATGAATCCGCATGCATCAGAAGTTGGCATTATTGTCCAACAGCACGCTCAGCAGAAAACTTCTCAAAGGCTAAAATTGTCATTCTTCATGCCGTCCAGGAAGAAACCTATGCAACAGAAATTGCATGCATTAAGAGTGGGAAAAATCTTCCTAAAAGTAGTCCATTAATCACACTGAATCCATTCATTGACAACCAAGGCCTTTTGAGAGTTGGAGGTCGCATTTCAGCAGCGAATCTGGATCAGGAAGAAAAGAATCCTTTAATCGTTCCTGGAAAGCACCATGTTGGAGCCTTATTGGTAAGACATTATCATCAACAAATCCAACATCAAGGACGTTTACTCACCGAAGGAGCTGTCCGGGCAGCCGGTTTCTGGATCATTGGAGGCAAAAGGCTTGTGAACAGTATCCTATATCATTGTGTACTTTGTCGAAAACTTCGTGGCCACCTCCAAACTCAGAAGATGGCTTCTCTTCCATCAGACCGGATGTGTACAGATCCTCCCTTCACTAACATAGGCCTAGACGTATTTGGCCCATGGTCCATCCATGCACGACGGACAAGAGGAGGTCTGGCACATGACAAAAGATGGGCGGTAATCTTCACTTGTCTCAGCGTCAGGGCAGTCCACATTGAAGTAATTGAGTCGTTGGACACCTCCAGTTTTATCAATGCCCTCAGGCGCTTCCTTGCTTTCCGAGGTCCAATAAAACAAATTCGTTCAGATCGTGGGACGAATTTCATCGGTGCGTGTAAGGAGCTTCAGATCCATCGAACATCAAATCAAAAATACTTAGCAGAACATGGTTGCTCTTGGATATTCAATCCCCCTCATGCCTCCCACATGGGTGACTCCTGGAAAGAATGATAGGGATGGCAAGGAAGATACTAGATTCCATGTTCCTTCAGTTGGGACACATGAAATTAACTCATGAAGTGCTCACAACTTTCATGGCTGAAGTAACTGCCATCATCAATGCTAGACCGCTGGTGCCGGTGTCTACTGATCCAAGTGACCCGTTTCTTCTTACACCTTCCATTCTCCTTACACAGAAAGTGGGCACACCTATTGCTCCTGTTGGTGACTTTGGAACCGAAGATCTTTTTCAACGTCAATGGAGACAAGTCCAACATCTAGCGAACACATTCTGGGACAGATGGAAGAAACAGTATCTGTGTTTACTACAGACACGCAGGAAATGGCAATCGGAACATCCCAACGTTGAACCAGGTAGTATTGTGCTCCTTAAAGATAGCCAAACCAAAAGAAATGAATGGCCGTTGGGAATCATTACACAGGTCTTTCCAAGCAAAGACGGAAAAGTGCGCAAGGTGGAAATAAGGATTCCTAAACGAGATGGCACCAAGCTCTTCCTTAGGCCAGTAACCGAGATTGTCGTACTCCTTCCTCATGAATCCAAGCAAAAGTAACATGTCAAAAAGCAGTTATTTAGTGGTGGCACTCAATCGCGCCAGACGGGGAGTGTTCTGTTACAGTAATTGTCTAAGTTAACAATAATTAAGGAATACATTTTGTTTGTATTTTGTCCCCCCCTGCTGGCTGCTCTTAGAATAACATTGTCGGTATCATGTGACTGATCAGATGACTAACAAGAAAATTAGTGCCTGCCATCCTGCTTTTCTATTCTCGAGTCTGGAAGCAGTGAATCAGTATCCATCTGCATTCATCCTTGGCCTTTGGTAGCTTCGTCGGTATGTTTTATTGTTATTGTTCATATTACCTTCAATTGTATTTGAGTATTTGAAGTTTTGTAATTTGTATTATTTGAGTGCATCTTAGATGTATTTTCTCATCGGACTATATGAGAGCCATTGATACATTTAGCATTGTCTTTTGGCTGACAATGTATTTTTGTGTTATTTGATAAGCAGGAAAGTTAGATCTAGATTACAAGATATTTGGTAAGAAGTATTCCTTTATGTACTCATTGTGAATGTCAATTCATATTGTTATTGTTTTTCTTCTTATTTCATAGTTTTACTCTACACCTTTTTAAGTATGCAAAAAGGACATTCCGTGTCTGTGACGTTGATGAGGGGGAGTTTAACTTGCTGTTGAAGTATATACAGGACGTATATGGAGAACAGTATAGTAAGTGTAATTTTCCCTTAAGATAGCCCTTAAGTTGAATAAAATATCCCTTAAATAACACTTTAGGGTTTCTTTAGGTGAAACGTCATAAACCTTAGAATTTTCTCTTAAGTATCCCTTAAAGCCCATTAAGTGTTGCACAAAGCCCCTTAACCATTATTTTCGTAAGTATAAATAAGGTATGGAAAATGTCACCTTAAGTGTTTCACAGTGAGCAGATTCAATCCAAAAGTCTTCTACAAGACACGATCGGCCACTTTATATGTTAAACAGATTTTAATTTAGGCATTTCTTCACGTCGATAGAATTACATACAGCACATAATAGCTCAAACATGAGTGTGTTACACTCGAGAACACATTTATATTCTATAATATTTCATTCCTGTATTTTCCTACATATTACCTGCAAATTACTTGAAAAACACACATGAACCATATATTGTCTCAATCGTGTGTTTATTGTGCTTTTTATTCAGCTTAGCTTCAGTGATTGCTGCTGTATTACATCATAAGATACTTCTTCGTGTCCGGATTGGACTTTCAGCGTTACAGCGCCATCCGACTTTGAGTATGAATTAAACATACACTGCATATGAGTGTTTAGCGCTTCATAATGTTCACATCGCCTCGTTTTGGATACGAATAAAACAACTATCTTGTCTCTTTGCATTTAAATATAGATGTATTCACGTTAGACCCTGAAGCCTCTACATGGACTGGAATTATGAGAGATTTTGATTTGTTGTCCAAAGATTAATTCAATTCTTAAGGGTTTGGAATGATATGAGGGTGAGTAAATGATGACAGAATTTTTCCATTTTGAGTGAATTAAGTTATCAACTTGAGTTTCCCCCCCTTATCCATGTTGAAGTCTGGATCTAATACACTGTTACATTGCGTTTTCTCTTTCTGCCGTTTACTCCCTCTTAAGACCTAAATCTCTGTGTTAATGAGGATACTTGCAAAGACGGGGATTCTGACGCATATAAGTGTGTTTATGTAATTGTTCAAAGTCGGCAAAAAAGAAAAGGCGCGCTCCTCTCACACAGAAAGAGACGGCGCACGCATATAGCTCTCCTGTTTGAGTTTCAACGGCTTAAAATCGGTTGTTTTAAAACTGCAGTGCTTAAAAACGCGTGACCATGCTACAGATGTAGTCCCTCGTTTAGTAACGAGCTGGTTTTGTGCTCGTTCTGTCTCTCCTTCACGTCTCGTGGTGGGCGGCGTATAAAGATCGCAGTCACTCAAATGATGAAAAGGTATTATCATAAACAATGTAATTTGCGACACCACGATATAAACGATAGAACATAATATGAAACGATAGACATTTTATTTCGTCCATCCGATATATATCGCCATATTGCACAGCCCTAGTCGCTGTCGTGAAATACTTAATGGTTTCCCTTAACTAAGGGAATGGTTTATGGGATTTTATGCAGCACCCTTAAATCATTCAATTACGCCATAAGTCACATACTTAAGGGAAAAACCTAAGGTGCTTTATGCAACAGGGCCCAGGGTCTTGGCAATCTTCTTATAGCCTACGCCATCTTTATGTAGAGCAACAATAATTTTTTTCAGATCCTCAGAGAGATCTTTACCATGAGGTGCCATGTTGAACTTCCAGTGACCAGTATGAGAAAGTGAAAGCGATAACACCAAATTTAACACACCTGCTCCCCATTCACACCTGAGACCTTGTAACACTAACGAGTCACATGACACTGGGGAGAAAAAATTGCTAATTGGGCCGAATTTGGACATTTTCACTTAGGGGTCTACTCACTTTTGTGGCCAGCGGTTTAGACATTAATGGCTGTCTGTTGAGTTATTTTGAGGGGACAGCAAATTTACACTGTTATACAAGCTGTACACTCACTACTTTACATTGTAGCAAAGTGTCATTTCTTCAGTGTTGTCACATGAAAATATATATTAAAATATTTACAAAAACGTGAGGGGTGTACTCACTTCTGTGAGATACTGTAGATGCCCTATTTAGATGTCGGACATGTCTGCGTGCTTGGAGCGGTCGAATGGGGGATCTACCTACACATATCTATGGGTACAACTATGAGCATGAGGTTATTGTTTACACAGTCGTCAAGGACACGCAGAGAGAATGTGGGCAGCCACGCCATCGTTTTCAAAAGCCTCTGTTTTGGTCCGTTTACACTGAAACGCTGAAACCGTTTTCATGCTAAAACAGGTCTGTAGCGTCTTCAAAAGCCGGAGTAATGTAAACGACAGGCGTATCCGTAGCAAAAGTTATGCGTTTTAAAACGAAGACGCACTAGTGTAAACGTAGCCTGAGAATAAACTCGGAGTTCTGAGAATAAAGTAAGAATTATGAAAAAAAAAGATATGTGAGATTTAAACTCCGAATTCTGGAAGAAAGTCAGAATTGTGAGAAAAAACATTATCACTTCAAATCTTTTTACTGGTATTTTGTGTGACAATACAGATTTAAATAATGATAACTAGGTGAACAGTAAGATATTCTCCATTATTAATCCCTTCCACAATCCCCCCATTCATATTAACTCAGATGGACAGAAAACAGTCAATTAAATACATAAATAAAAATAAAATAGATATAATTAACCAACATATAAGTCAATAACCAAAAAATCCCTTCTAACAGATGACAAACATTACATGTTGCCAGTTACATGTGCACAAGTAAAGTCCAAAAAGGATCCCAAGTCTTATAAAGGGATTTGAGTGAACCAGAGAGTGAGCACTTGACTCTTCAAGTCTGGGAAAAGAGAAGAAAAAAACATATATTATTTAATCTTTGGAGGAATCACGCTTCCATAGATTGGTGCTCACACTGAATCAGTGTTGTTTTGATTGGCTCAGCAGAACATCTCACCCACTGCGATGATTCTTATCATAACGTGTGTGTTGTGTGTGTGTGTTTGTTTCTCCTGGAGGAGTAAGAGTTTCCGAGCTTCGCTCCGATCTCATCACAGCCAGCAGGAGGTTAACGAGGACGACCGGAGCGTCGATCAGGACCCCGACCAGGCGTCCGTCTCACTGCCTGAGAACCAGTCCACGCTGGTCACTGCAGACATGGGTAAGAGCAGCTGTACAAAACCTGAGGGACTATTATATGTCCAAATCCAGTCTCAGAAATGCAGACTGACAGACACAAAACCTGCCGGAAATATGAAAAACATGATTAATGAGGAACTGAATCTAACCGCAGAAGTTAAGCACATTTGACCGGCAAAATGTTCATTACTTTAATGCAAAAAACATTAACATTCAGCAGTGAAAAGTTATGCAAAAAATCTGCTTAATTAATAAATGCAAATGTAAATGACTGTAAATAATATAATTAAATGCAAAATAATGTCATTTAAAAATTGCAATGCAAATTTTAAATAATTAATGTAAATATGAAATAAAACTCTTTCAAAAATTTTATAATAATGCAAATGTAAAATAAAAATAATATATAATAATGTCATTACATAATAAATGTAAAATAATAAATATAAATGTAAAATAATAATGTCATGAGAATATTGTCGTAATAATGCAAATGTTAAATAACAAATGTAAATTAAAAATTAATTTAAATTGGAAATAATATTTGTAAACATAAAATAATACTGTCAGTCTTACAAATGATGTTATAATAATGTAAATATAGAATAATACATTTAAATGTAAAATAATTATGAACTGAAAATAATGTCATAATAACCATTCAATAAATACAATTATATTTTAAGTTTTGAACATGTCCTTTTTTTTTTTTGAAACATAAATTTTTGTTGATGTGACAATTAAGCACATTTGAGCTGCAAAATGTTCATTACTGTCATGCAAAACGTTTAAAGCATGTGCATCACGGTAGCTATTATTAATGCTGATTACAATAAAATATGACATATATATATTTCTGTAATACAATAAAAACATTATATTAGATTAATAAGAATTACTGTTGAGAGTAACAACAAAAACTCATGTGCATTTCTATAATGAGAACATGTATGTGTCAGGGAAGAAATGTCACAGTGCTCCTAAAACAGGCTTCACTTAGTATTCGTTATATTTGACTCTTAATTTGAGATTCTCTGTAAGGACTCTCCTCTGAGTCTGCATGGTCCTGGAGGTCACGTCTCTATCACTGCAGACTCATGGGAAATATTCCTCATTTGTGTTTTCACACACAGACAGCACTGAAGTTCATTAGAGAGCAAATAAAGGCATTTGCTGAGATAGAGAGAGAGAGAGAGA
This sequence comes from Ptychobarbus kaznakovi, assembly GCA_027422405.1. Lineage (NCBI taxonomy): Eukaryota > Metazoa > Chordata > Actinopteri > Cypriniformes > Cyprinidae > Ptychobarbus > Ptychobarbus kaznakovi. The sequence goes on from JAPDDN010000637.1 coordinate 84,228, forward strand.
GAGAGACCGTGTGTACAGTACGTGCTTCGCTCGGTTTATACGGCAGATGAAAGACACACAGACTGGTTTTTCTGAGCGCTTTCTTCTGTTTTTCCACTTGATCGAGTCGATACGCTCCACACAAAAGCTTTTAAAGGCCTCCATTACGAGTGTATTCCCAGCATGCATCACTCCCGTCTCGTTAAAGTAAATGACAGATTCAGACTCTACGGGCTTTATTGCCATCATTAAAACAATATAAAAGTGGAAATAAAGGAGTTGTTTTACACTTGTTATTAGAGAAATTAACTTTTAAATTACAGTTTTATAGTCAGACTTTTAGTATAATTTATAAACTATTACAGTTTTAGTGGATATTCTGAATTAGATCTTATTATTTATATTCTGTTTCCATGTAATTTTAGTAAAAGTTGTAATTTTGTTTATTAATTTTTTTATATATATATATATATATATATATAGTTTTTGTGATGTTTTAGTTCATTTAGTTTTTAGTTATTTCAGTACTTAAACTAAATGAAAATGAGAAATGTTGCTTTGGCAACTAGCTGAAATAAAATTATTTTGTTTTATTATATAATATATATATATTATTTTTTATTTATTTATTTTTATATTATTTCAGGCGATGAATGTTTTTATGCTTTTAGCTTTAGTTAGAAAATAAAACCTGTTCATACTTTATTCATTTATATATCATATATATATTATATATATATATAAATATATATATATGTAAAAATGTATGAATAATGTATATTTGTGTGTGTATATATATATATATATATATGAATATATAAATGAATAAAGTCTGAACAGGTTTTATTTTCTAACTAAAAGCTAAAAGCAAAAAACATTCATCGCCTGAAATAATAATAAAAAATAAATAAATACAAATATATACAGTCAAACTAGACACTATATTTCTCAACATTTCTCACATTATCAGTTTAAACCGCTGTAGTTTAGAAAACAGTGATAAAATATGACAAGAACTCATTATTATTCATCTTGATAAAGTCAGATAAGTTTGATAGAAAGTAATGAATTCGGCTGAATATCTGTCAGAATGAGATAATAATAACGCTTTAGCTCAATCAATTACAAATGCAACGTTTAGTTCAGTCTGTGTGTAAAAACATCGCATTAGTAATTAAAGAAAAACACTTCAGCAACACATGATCACTCAATAGTGTCTGAATCACTTTGGTCCCAAAGTTTTAACAATTTTACTGGTAGTCCACTGTATGAATAATTTTGGGTGTATATGTCATAGTTTACTTTATTGTGCTATCCTCACTTATATAAATGAACTATAGTGTCCTGCACACACTAGTAACACACATGCACACACACACATCTTTTAATTAATATTATTTTGTTTAATTTTTGTGCAGATGGTTTAATTTGCTTTGCCACTAAAGTGATGGATCTGTGGTTGAAATGATCCTGGAGGAGGCTCAATGTGAAGCGAGGCGCTTTTATGTTTCATGGTTAATGTATAAATATTGTTGTGAATTAATACAGCTCTGGATCAATAACCTTCTCATGTCAGCGATCGTATTGATTCATATGAGCTCTGATTACCTCCGGTCACTTGCCTGCTGGACGCTGGATGAAATGTTATTACAGGTTAGGCAGGAGACTTCATGGATCTCTCAGGTATGGATCATGCAAATTATTGAAGTGATTTCTGTAAATTGAGATCTCTGCATGACTTCCGATGCAGACTTTTGCTAATCTAAGGGCAATGTGAGACGTTTTGAGATCTCGTCAATGCTATAAGAAGAGACAAGGGTTATTTTCAGCAGAAGTCTCTGTTTGCTCTCTTCTTCATTGAGACATTACAGTAATTGAAATGTGTGGTTTTTCTTTACCATACTTGTATATGATATAAAAACAATCTAATTATTTTAGCTGTTTATTTAATGTTCTCAAATTGCACTCTTTAATTTGACTTTAATTATCTCTCCTATTATTGCTAGCATTTTGTGTTTTATAAATAAAACGACACAGTTTTGAATAGGATGCAGTGCAGTTTCATTGCTGGAGAAATTCCCAGTAATGCACAGCAACTTTACATGTACATTTAGTCAAATAGCAGTTTGTTTAAAAAGAAATCAAGCAGTTAGTAAATGAATGAGTGCAAGTCTAAAGGGTCAGTTTTTTAAAGAATAGAATAATAATAGAAGTGCTAGAGTTCGAGGGTCAAATAAAGATGGAAGAGATTATTGTTAATGCTTACTGCTGCTGGGATTGAGTTGTGCAGGAGGGAACAGTTAATGTAAAGTCTGTGAAAGTGATTTTGTGCCTCTTTGGGAGGAACAATAAAGCGTCGTTCACTTGCAGAACACAAGCTTCTAGATGCACATAAGTCTGAGGTACTTGATTTATGTAAAGGGGTGTAGAGTCAGAGTGGTTAGGCAAACATTAATGCCTGAGTTGACTGGGATGCGTGTGTTTTTCCATAACTGCAGTGACCTGAACTCGGAGCTGCCGCGGTTTTGACGGGGCTGGAGAGCGTCCTCTGTGGTCGTAAGAAGAGCACATGCAGTCTGTCCGTGGCGGAGGTGGACAGACACATCGAGCAGCTGACCACCGCCAGCGAACACTGCGATCTGGCCATCAAGGTAAAACACCTGACGGATGAGCCCACGGACACCATATAGTGCACAATACCTACCAACACAGATGAGCCCACGGACACCATATAGTGCACAATACCTCAAACACAGATGAGCCCACGACACCATATAGTGCACGATACCTCCAAAACACAGATGAGCCCACGGACACCATATAGTGCACATACCTCAAACACAGATGAGCCCACGGACACCATATAGTGCACGATACCTCAAACACAGACGAGCCCACGGACACCATATAGTGCACAATACCTCAAACACAGATGAGCTCACAGAACACCATATAGTGCACAATACCTCAAACACACAGATGAGCCCACAGACACCATATAGTGCACAATACCTCAAACACAGATGAGCCCACAGACAACATATAGTGCACAATACCTCAAACACAGATGAGCCCACAGACACCATATAGTGCACAATACCTCAAACACAGATGAGCCCCACAGACACCATATAGTGCACAAAACCTCAAACACAGATGAGCCCACAGACACCATATAGTGCACAATACCTCAAACACAGATGAGCCCACAGACACCATATAGTGGCGCAATACCTCAAACACAGATGAGCCCACAGACACTATATAGTGCGCAATACCTCAAACACAGATGAGCCCACAGACACCATATAGTGCACAATACCTCAAACACAGATGAGCCCACGGACACCATATAGTGCGCAATACCTCAAACACAGATGAGCCCACGGACACCATATAGTGCGCAATACCTCAAACACAGATGAGCCCACGGACACCGTATAGTGCACAATACCTCAAACACAGATGAGCCCACGGACACCGTATAGTGCACAATACCTCAAACACAGATGAGCCCACGGACACCGTATAGTGCACAATACCTCAAACACAGATGAGCCCACGGACACCGTATAGTGCACAATACCTCAAACACAGATGAGCCCACAGACACCGTATAGTGCACAATACCTCAAACACAGATGAGCCCACAGACACCGTTAGTGCACAATACCTCAAACACAGATGAGCCCACAGACACCATATAGTGCACGATACCTCAAACACAGATGAGCCCACGGACACCATAAAGTGCACGATACCTCAAACACAGACGAGCCCACGGACACCATATAGTGCACGATACCTCAAACACAGATGACCCACAGACACCATATAGTGCACAATACCTCAAACACAGATGAGCCCACAGACACCAAATAGTGCACAATACCTCAAACACAGATGAGCCCACAGACACCGTATAGTGCACAATACCTCAAACACAGATGAGCCCACAGACACCGTATAGTGCACAATACCTCAAACACAGATGAGCCCACGGACACCATATAGTGCACAATACCTCAAACACAGATGAGCCCACAGACACCATATAGTGCACGATACCTCAAACACAGACGAGCCACAGACACCATATAGTGCACGATACCTCAAACACAGACGAGCCCACAGACACCCATATAGTGCACAATACCTCAAACACAGATGAGCCCACAGACACCATATAGTGCACAATACCTCAAAACACAGATGAGCCCACAGACACCATATAGTGTACAATACCTCAAACACAGATGACCCACGGACACCATATAGTGCACAATACCTCAAACACAGATGAGCCCACGACACCATATAGTGCACAATACCTCAAACACAGATGAGCCCCACAGACACCATATAGTGCACAATACCTCAAACCGATGACCCACAGACACCATATAGTGCGCAATACCTCAAACACAGATGAGCCCACGGACACCATATAGTGCGCAATACCTCAAACACAGATGAGCCCACAGACACCATATAGTGTACAATACCTCAAACACAGATGAGCCCACGGACACCATATAGTGTGCAATACCTCAAACACAGATGAGCCCACGGACACCATATAGTGAGCAATACCTCAACACAGATGAGCCCACAGACACCATATAGTGCGCAATACCTCAAACACAGATGAGCCCACAGACACCGTATAGTGCACAATACCTCAAACACAGATGAGCCCACAGACACCGTATAGTGCACAATACCTCAAACACAGATGAGCCCACAGACACCATATAGTGTACAATACCTCAAACACAGATGAGCCCACAGACACCGTATAGTGCGCAATACCTCAAACACAGATGAGCCCACAGACACCATATAGTGCACAATACCTCAAACACAGATGAGCCCACAGACACCATATAGTGCACAATACCTCAAACACAGATGAGCCCACAGACACCATATAGTGCGCAATACCTCAAACACAGATGAGCCCACGGACACCATATAGTGCGCAAATACCTCAAACACAGATGAGCCCACAGACACCATATAGTGTACAATACCTCAAACACAGATGAGCCCACGACACCATATAGTGTACAATACCTCAAACACCAGATGAGCCCACAGACACCATATATGTGCAATACCTCAAACACAGATGAGCCCACACACCATATAGTGAGCAATACCTCAAACACAGATGAGCCCACAGACACCATATAGTGCGCAATACCTCAAACACAGATGAGCCCACAGACACCGTATAGTGCACAATACCTCAAACACAGATGAGCCCACAGACACCGTATAGTGCAACAATACCTCAAACACAGATGAGCCCACAGACACCGTATAGTGCACAATACCTCAACACAGATGAGCCCACAGACACCGTATAGTGCACAATACCTCAAACACAGATAAGCCCACAACACCGTATAGTGCACAATACCTCAAACACAGATGGACCACAGACACATATAGTGCAATACCTCAAACACAGATGAGTCCCACAGACACCATATAGTGCGGCAATACCTCAAACACAGATGAGCCCACAGACACCATATAGTGCACAATACCTCAAACACAGATGAGCCCACGGACACCATATAGTGCACAATACCTCAAACACAGATGAGCCCACGGACACCATATAGTGCACAATACCTCAAACACAGATGAGCCCACAGACACCGTATAGTGCGCAATACCTCAAACACAGATGAGCCCACAGACACCGTATAGTGCGCAATACCTCAAACACAGATGAGCCCACAGACACCATATAGTGCACAATACCTCAAACACAGATGAGTCCCACAGACACACCATAAAGTGCACAATACCACAACACAGATGAGCCCACAGACACCATATAGTACCAATAACTCAAACACAGATGAGCCCACGACACCATATAGTGCACAATACCTCAAACACAGATGAGCCCACGGACACCATATAGTGCACAATACCTCAAACACAGATGAGCCCACGGACACCATATAGTGCACAATACCTCAAACACAGATGAGCCCACAGACACCATATAGTGCACAATACCTCAAACACAGATGAGCCCACAGACACCATATAGTGCACAATACCTCAACACAGATGAGCCCACAGACACCATATAGTGCACAAACCTCAACACAGAGACCCACAGACACCATATAGTGCACAATACCTCAAACACAGATGACCCACAGACACCATATAGTGCACAATACCTCAAACTGCGTTGGCAAAGAGCTTGATTGACAGGCGATCTGGCCAATCGTAACGCCCAATCTTGCCCGACAAGCACATCAGACAGGAGAGTAGATTAACTTCGGTGGACTTCAACTTGAAAAATATTGTGTATTGATGTCTTTCGACTTTGTTCTCGAAATATTTCAACAGTATTCTCGTGTATTTCGACTTTGTTCTCATGGTTTCGATTTGTTCAGGAGGTATTGAGACTTTAGTCTCGTAATTTTAGATTTTACATTTTTTTACGTCTAAAACGTCGTCATACTATTCTAATTAAATTCTTTAAAAAATACAAATAATTAAACGTGCCCCTTTTAGGCTTGCACTCTTCATTTACTAACTGCTTGTTTTTTCTTAAAAAAAAGAATACATTCAATAACACTAGCTTTTCCAATTATTTTGTATTTTATATATTTGTTTTCTTTTATTTATTATACCATTAACAAAAGCAAAAAAAATGCCTCTAACACTAGCTTGCGCTATTCTTTTTCTATTCTATCTGTTTTCTTTTATTATATAATAAAAAAATCTTGCTACGTGTGCTGTGATAAGCAGTTGCTATAGACGGTTTCAACGGCACCAACATAAACAAACGTTACTGCGCATGCGCGTGTTTGTGTCCCTAACTTAACATCCGGTAGACATCCAAACAGAATCAATAACAGCAGCTAAGTCCCTCTGGAGTAGATTATTTTTTTATAACAAGCTAAATATGTTTGCTTCATAAATCAGATGGACTGAGATGCAGCGATAACTACTTGGACGGACTTATTAAAAATGCAAATTCACTCTCTGCCAGCAGGAGATGCTTAAAAGCGGGAGAAATAACGTTAACGTTAGAGGTTTGCGTTAGAGAAGCTGAGCTTACAAACGCTGCTTTATCAGACATATAACATGCAAGATGACATCAAGACAGTGTTCCTTCAGAAATACAGTGATATATCACGTTTTGATTTTTAAACGTGCATTACGTGCTCATGTTTATTCAACGAAGCCTTTTGGGAAAGTTTTGATATTGTGGCGGGTCGCCACAAATAAATGTACGTATGTGAAACACATCCCACAACACAACAACCTGAGCCCAGCTTCATTACTCATCACTTTAACTGTGTTTGTAGCTGGCAACACTAACAGCCCGATATACAAACACAGACCGGAAGTTACCTTCGGTCCGATGAAACCGTCTATAGCACTTGCATATTGTTGCTCTTTTGTTGATTTTGATTGCTTCTATTCTCCTCATTTGTAAGTCGCTTTGGATAAAAGCATCTGCTAAATGACTAAATGTAAATGTTAATTCGTGCTTTAAGTCAATATGAAGAGACGATTTGTTCACATGCTGCTTTAACTGAAGCAATACAGCGATCTGTCACGACACATTAAAGAGTTTTGAATTTAGTTTGAATTTCTTAAAAAATGACAAGATTTGATACCAGAAGTAACCTGCTCTGTCTTGACTGTTGGCACGTTGTCAGTTTGTATTTTTCACTGCGTGAGAACATGATTGGTAATGTGATGGTTGGTTTGTCGGGCGTAGCAGTGGTAACTAAGGAGGGCGAGTTTCTGTGTGTCACGTAGCTTAACTTTCAACTATACGCTTTGACACTTCTGCAGCTTGATTTGGTAAAAACCTGTCAACATGGACAGAAAGAGACCTTGTGATTCGAAAATCTGCAAAACTCTTGTCTAATGTAGAGACTAGTTCTTTGGAAAGAACTAGTTTTAACAAAGCTAATCTCACACGCGAACTGCCTAAATACAGACAGCACATCACATGCCCCACCAGAGACCGCAATATACTGGACCATTGTTACACTGTTTTAAAGGATGCATACCACTCTGTCCCCCGTGCAGCGCTGGGACTCTCCGATCACTGTTTGGTTCACCTTCTACCAGCCTATAGGCAGAAACTTAAATCTTCTAAGCCTATCTTAAGAACTGTAAAGAGATGGACTGCTGAAGCAGAGCAGGATCTACAAGCCTGCTTCGAACTTACTGATTGGAGTGTTTTTGAGGCTGCAGCTACTGATTTGGATGAACTCACTGACACCGTGACATCCTACATTAGTTTCTGTGAGGACATGTGTACCTACCAGGACTTATTTAACATTTAACAACGACAAACCTTGGTTCAGTACAAAACTCAAACAGCTTCGCCTGGCCAAAGAGGACGCCTACAGGAGTGGGGAAAAAGCCTTGTACAAACAGGCCAAATACACACTGAATAGGGAGATAAGAGTGGCAAAGAAGAACTACGCTGGAAAGCTAAAAAAATGCTTTCAAGCAACGACCCTACATCAGTGTGGAAAGGCCTGAAAGCCATCACCAGCTACAAGACCCCTCCCCCAGCACTGAGGCCAATCAACAACTGACTGAAGACCTGAACAGTTTTTACTGTAGGTTTCAAAAACAAAAGCCTGGTCTGACACCCCACACCCACTCTGACCATCCCACAACACAGCCATCAACACCATCTCCCCCCCCTCCCCTCCCTCCCCCCTACTGTTTCTCAGCCTGTAATCAAGATCTGCGAAGAAGATGTAAGCAAAGTCTTCAGGAGACAGAAGATAAGGAAAGCCAAAGGCCCAGACGGTGTCTCTCCAGCCTGCCTCAAAGCCTGTGCTGTTCAGCTATCATCCATCTTCACATTGATCTTCAATAGATCACTGGAGCTGTGTGAAGTCCCCTCCTGCTTCAAATGCTCCACCATCATCCCTGTACCCAAGAAACCAAAAATCACAGGACTTAATGACTACAGACCTGTTGCTTTAACGTCTGTGGTGATGAAGTCATTTGAGAGGCTCGTGTTGGCTCACCTGAAGGACATTACTGGACCTTCCTGGACCCCCTGCAGTTTGCTTACCGAGCAAACAGGTCTGTGGATGATGCAGTCAACATGGGATTGCACTACATCCTCCAACATCTAGACAAACCGGGGACTTATGCAAGGATCCTGTTTGTGGACTTCAGTTCCGCTTTCAACACCATCATCCCGGACACCCTTCAGAATAAACTGACACAGCTCTCCGTTCCCACCTCCATCTGTCAGTGGATCACCAGCTTCCTGACAGACAGGCAGCAGCTAGTGAGGCTGGAAAAATACACATCCAGCACCCGTACGATCAGCACTGGAGCTCCTGAGGGCTGCGTTCTCTCCCCACTGCTCTTCTCCCTGTACACCAACAACTGCACCTCTAAAGACCCCTCTGTCAAACTCCTGAAGTTTGCAGACGATACCACACTCATTGGCCTCATCCAGGACGGTGACGAGTCTGCTTACAGACAGGAGGTTAAGGAGCTGGCTGTCTGGTGCAGTCTAAACAACCTGGAGCTGAACACGCTCAAAACAGTGGAGATGATCGTGGACTTCAGGAGAAACCCCCCAGCTCTCCCCCCACTCACTATCATGAACAACTCTGTGAATGCAGTGGAGTCATTCAGGTTCCTGGGAACCACCATCTCTCAGGACCTGAAGTGGGACACTCACATCGACACAGGCGCACATGACACAGTTTTACTCTGCTGTTATTGAGTCGGTTCTGTGCTCTTCTATAACTGTATGGTTTGGGTCAGCCAGCAAATCAGATATAAGAAGACTGCAGCGGACTGTTAGGACAGCAGAAAGGATCATTGGTGTGCACCTGCCCAGCCTTCAGGACTTTTACTCCTCCAGAGTGAAGAAACGGGCAGGTAACATCATCACAGACCCCTCTCACCCTGGACACGACCTGTTTGCGCTTCTCCCTTCAGGCAGACGCTACAGATCTCTGTGCACTAGAACATCTAGGCATAAAAACTGTTTTTTCCCCTATGCCATCTCCAGCCTAAACAACTAACACAGGAATTATTACCTGTGTTCTGTAATTCTCTAACCCTAATTCTTGCCTGTAATTCATCCCCCATCTCTAATTATTTACTCTCTCTAGTACTATGTAAATATGTATGCATAATTTTCTATACAGCTGTATATAGTCTATACAGTAAATAAGGCACAAATCTGTACATAAATCTTCTGTTCCAGATTCAGACACATTATTATTATTGTTAAGGCTTATTTAAATGTTCTGTTCTCATGTCAGATATGTATGTTTATATGTATGTATGCGTGTATGTACCAAGAGCTTCTTAAAAACCACAACAAATTCCTTGTGTGTTTGCACACACTTGGCGAATAAAGCTGATTCTGATTCTGATTTGGTGAAGATCGATGCATGAAAGTTATTCATGTGTGAATCAATCTGTGAATTCGGATCACAAAATGTCTTAAAATATTCCCAATAATTTAATGTTGTTTTATTTTTTTTATTTTTTTTTAAAGAAGGCTCTTCTTCTCACCAAAGCTGCATTTATTTGAAAAAAAAATAATAATAAATTGAAATATCATTGCACATTTAATCAGCTGTTTTCTATGTGAATATCTGTTAAACTCTAATTGATTTATGTGATCAAATCTGTATTTTCAGCATCATTACTCCAGTCTTCAGTGTCTCCAGAAATCATAATAATATGCTGATTTGCTGCTCAAGAAACATTTATGATTATTATCAATGATGAAAACAGCACAATATTTTTGTGGAAACCGTGACACATTTTATTTTTCAGGATTCACAGATGAATAGAAAGTTCAAAAGAACAGCATTTATTTGAACTGAAATGTGGGAACCTCGTATGAGGCTGAAGTAGCTTTGTTTGTGTGTGTTTGCAGACGGTGGAGGAGATCGAGGGCGCTCTGGGCCGTGATTTCTACCCCAGTCTGTGTGAGGAGCGTGTGCGCTGGGAGAAGGAGCTGGCTGGACTCCGGGAGGAGAACGAGAGCCTGACGGCGATGCTGTGCAGTAAAGAGGAGGATCTCAACCGCACCAAAGCCACCATGAACGGCATCCGAGAGGAGCGAGACCGCCTGCGCAGACGCGTGAGTGACGCTACCCTCGAACCATGCATTAAACCTCTAAACCCTGCCACAAACAGCGGAGTCATCCTTGAGATTTAGGAGGTTCAAACCACCATCCTTTCTTTTCACCATCATCAGTATAATTCTTCAGGATCTGTCATTTCATAGTTTTGACAACTTTATTATCTTAAAGTGATAACTTTATATTTGTTATCTGTGACAATAGGCAAACAGTCAGTGGCAGAAATAGTATGTTGCATTCATTGTATCATTTTATTAACTGTGGTTGTGGTTTGGCTGTTACTTTAATGCAAATTTTTATTATAATTCTAAAATGGTTTTCTATAATGTTATGCTGAGTTTTTATGATGATGATAATAATAATCCTAAAAAGCCTTATTTTCCTGCATATATTCATATATTGTTTTTATGCTATTTAATTTTTTTACTAAAATGTACTATTAATACAGTCATGATAATCATATAATCATCATTGAGAATAATGACATGACAGTACCTTGTATTCATTGATTTATTTATTAATTTTGGTCATATTTTTTGCTGATTTTATTCTGATTTAAAAAAAATTATAATAAACTTTTTACTCAAATGTACTACAAATTACACTAATTTACTATAAATTATTCTATTACAGTAATGAGAATCTAATTATAATCATCATTTACAAATAACTTTTTTTTACATTTACATACAGTAACGAGACTTTAGCGGTTAAATGAGTTTGTGTCATGAAAATAATAAAAAAAGATGGTCTTATAGGAAAAAACGTACTATTACAAAATGTATTATATGTGATTCAATCTATGAAAACCCACCACATGCTGTAATGAATGACCTATTATAGGATTTGATACTATATTAAAGCTGGGTTTAAGCCATTTCCAAAATCTTTATTTTATTAATGCCATTTTTATTTCGTCCATAGCTTGAACGTAACAGAAGTTATGGTTATCTGAATTTAGCTGATAGCTATGATTTTCAGGAACAGGATTTTGAGAAAAACTGGTTTAAAGAGAGGCGATGTAATAAAAGCACAACAGTCAAGTATCAGTTTACTGTGGTAAAAGACTTATTTTCGTCACTGTACAGCATGTCAAAGATACAAATGACCCTAAGAAACACACAACACGGGCAAACATTTGAACATTACGTGTATATCTGTTCATAAAACATCACAGATTATAGCATGCAGGCTATATCCAATTTGTCTCCTCTTCTACTACTGGATTTATAAATCATAACCAGACACAGATCAGAACTGGAACTTGTAGTTTTGTGTTCTAAACTTGTAGTTTTATTTCACGCTGACACCGTTTGAACTAAATAAATGTAATGCATCGTGTTCATATGAAAATGGTGCTGTCCCTTTAAGAGCGAGAGCTCTGTGAAGAGCGCTATGCTTCATTACACACTAGTGATGTGCGGATGAGCTAAAACGTCACCCGAATCCGCAGCTTCAAATTAATTATCCACCCGCCAAATCTATTTCACACATGGGCGTAAATCCCGGGGGGACGGAGGGGACATGTCCCCCCCCCCATCCAAGGGTTGTCCCCCCCAAAAAAAATATTTAAAAAAATCGCACTCTCTATTGTGAAAAATATATGTATGTGTACCTAAAATAATTGTGTAAGTAGAAGAAGAAAAAAACGCAAAAAATGCTTTTAGAAACAGTTGAGTTCCCCTTCCCCTTCCTCACAGTGGTTTGGCCCACTGCCTGCTTTCCCAGTTCATCTCACCTACTCCACACACAAGTCAGGTGTGTGGCTGCGGCTCAGTTAATGTTGAACTCCAGCAAGTAGGGTACTTTATTCACTTTAAATAAAGCGATTCTCTTTAATGTAGTTGATGCAGCAGACTCATTCATAAATTAGTTGCGGCAAAAATGCTGATTAACGTTACCGATATCATTTTCCATGAATCTGCTATATTAGCGATTAAAATATTACTTATCTAGTTAACGTTAGCTTGTTTACAATAGCTTGTTGCATAGTGCACTGCAACTTATGGGGGTTTTCCACTGACTGGTACCAGCTCGGTTCGGTTCAGTTCGGTTCTGCTCTGTTTCGGACCTACAGTTTTCCACTACAACTGGTTGCTATAGCGACCAAACATTCTGAGAAGCAGCAGGAGCAGAGCGCTCTAAGCTGAGGTAAACAACCTGGCATCATTACAATCGTCAGCATGGATGAAATAAAAGGGATTTTATTATTTCTTATCCTTGGTTTGTGGCTGTTTGAAATGTGCTGATCTGCTTTGTCATTGAACCTGAGAAAAACTTTGAAAATAACCATAATGACGCAGTCTCCGTGCTACAATAATAATGACAGAAGCAAAGTTTTTCACTGTGGGGACATATCTTTATAAGTACAATTTGACTGTATTATTTGTGTCCCCTTCAAAAATTGCTCATGAAAAATGTTATATTTAATGTCCCCCCCTACTGTTAAATGAAAATACGCCCCATGATTTCACAATCATCTGTATCATAGAATTATGTTTAATTATGTCCTCAATTTCGGTGCGGGATTGCGCATAGGCTATGTCGCATTACTCAGCAGCTTTCAACTTTAAAATTACCTGCAAAACATTTATTCAATATAGCGTATATAGATTAAATGATAAATATATATTCACACAACCCATCAGATCAAATCAGTGAATATAAAACAGCGTGAGTGATTCAGCACCGAGTCCTCTCTCTCTTTGACCGTCTCTTCACATCGGCGCATCTAGAGCTGAACGCTGCGATACAAGACTTTAGCTCACCTTTTGGTGCAGTTGACAGAATGGTCAATTTCCTAATCGGTCATTGTTGCATCGTCACAAAAATGTATTATTTTCACGTCTTTTTAAGGCATTCGGTACCCGTGCTCTCCTTTTCTGTGCGCTCACACAGTCACATCCAGAGCGCGCTCTGCGAGTACCAAAGCAAAGCTTGCTGCGCTTAAGTGGCCAAATAATACACACAAAATGACATCAAAATGGTCGTCCTGGCGAGTATCCTCGTAAGCACTGTCAGTTTTGTCTTAAATTAATGTAAACTGTTACGAAAGAAAAGTGCATTTTTGACAGCAGCCTATAATAAAGCTGTGCCGTATGTCGTTAACGTTTATCAAACAACAAAAGACAGAGAAAATCCCTCACTGCTCTTGACTAAATAACGTTTTGTTGAATAACTTTAATATGTTAGTTTACACTTTATTCGATTTCTCTAGCCTATTTAGAAAATGTTGTTAATATTTGCATCATTAATGATTTATCTTATCCACCCGTGACCCACCCACAAATAATCACAATGCACTTTTTTATTACCCGACCCGCGGATCATCCGCAGCGCCCGCGGATATAACCGCCACCCGTGCATCACTAGGTACACAAGCAGACTAGCTAGTGTTAACCTGAACTTTGCATGCTGTAGCTCTCACAGGACTAGAGGAAAATGTGCATTAATACACATTTATTACATACGTTATATGGTTTATTTTGAAAGGTGTTAAGGGAAAGCACCTCCGCAGCATGTGTTTGCAAACTAGAGAAAGACACAGGCTTTTCTGCTTGCAGCAATACATCGCTATTTTTCTGCACAAAACAAGTGAATTTTGCCAAGATATTTTCAGAGACGATAGACATGATGTTATAGAATAGTGATTTAATGAAAACGTCTCGGGTTACTCGCGTAACCCTTGTTCTCTGAATAGGGAACGAGATGCTGCGTGCTCTTCACGCTTTGGGAACGCCTCCTGCGTGACCGATGTCTGAAGCCCCTATAGAATCACGCCAATTCATTGGCTGATGGCGCGACGCCGTCTCTGACGCAATCACGTCGTCAGCTTATACTGGCGAACGCGCCATCCACTCCTCAGATTTCTCTGCCGAAAAGAACTCTGTCGGCAGCGTGAGGAGCTTGGCAGCAAACGCAGCGTCTCGTTCCCTATTCAGAGAACAAGGGTTACGCGAGTAACCCGAGACGTTCTCTATCATAGGTTCACTCGACGCTGCGTGCTTCACGCTTTGGGAACGATATACCAAACACGCCAAGCTGAAAACGCTGCCTATCTGGTCCAATAATGAACCAACAACATACGGTCGGTTCAAACAGACAAATCTGAGAACCTGGAGCCGTATCAACGTCAAGGTTGTAAAACTTGACAAGGTGTGCGGAGAGGACCATCCTGCTGCAACACAAATATCTTCCAGGGGTACCCCTCTAAAAAGAGCTTGAGAGGAAGCTATGCCCCAGTAGAATGCGCCCGAACACTAAGAGGTGAAGGAAGGTTCCGCGCCTCATAAGCCAGTGAAATGGCATCTCTCACCCAGTGGGAAATCCTCTGCTTTGACGTGGCAACCTGTGGCGGCCAACAACAAAACACCCAGCAACTGGGAGGTTTTTCTCCAAACCCTGGAGTTATCCACATACAGCTTCAATGGCCGAACCGGGCAGAGCATGTGAAGTCTCTCATCCTCACTTGAAGCAAAGGGAGGAGGATGGAAAGAGTGAAGTGTGACCACCTGAGATCGAAACGATGTGGACAAGACCTTGGGAATGTAACCCGGCCTAGGCCGCAGGGTCACTTTGACTAGACCCGGGGCAAAGTCTATACACGTCTCACTAACAGAGAAAGCCTGCAGATCTCCAACTCTTTTCAGTGATGTAAGCGCCAGCAAAAGAACAACCTTAAGAGTCAGTGTCCATTCTGAAGCTGACTCCAAGGGCTCGAAAGGGGCCGTCACCAGACCTTCGAGGACGACTGATAAGTCCCAAGAAGGAACTGTCATGGGGCGAGCCGGCCTAAGCCGTCTGACTCCACACATAAAGGCAGAGACCATCCGATGCCTCCCCAGGGGGATCTCATCCAGCTCCTCTCGAGCTGCGATGGCCGCTACGTAAACCCTAAGGGTGGTAGCAGCCGCCCCGCTGTCAGCCTCTCTTGCAAAAAACTCCAGCACTGGACCAACAGGGCAGTTAACTGAGTCTATTGCTCTAGCTCAATACCATGACTCAAAGACGCCCCACTTGGAAGAGTACAGCTTCCTAGTAGTGGGGGCTCTGGCACTGGCGATGGTCTCCTGAACCTCGACAGGTAAAACCTCCATCACGGCCCTTGGCCCCGTATGGGCCATACCCACAACTTCCAGAGCTCTGGATGAGGATGCCAGATCCTGCTCTGAAGCTGGGACAGTAAGTCCCGCCTGATCGGAATCTCCCAAGGGGACCGATACAAGAGGGGAGTTAACTCCGAGAACCAAGTCTGGGAGGGCCAGAATGGGGCTATGAGAAGGAGACGGGCACTGCTCACCTTTACTCTGCATAGTACTGCCGGAATCAGCTTTAAGGAGCCAAACGGGCCTGCATCTGAATGGAATCCAAACGAACCCCCAGAAACAGGGTTCGCTGAGATGGGAGGAGCACACTCTTCTTGGCGTTCATCCTGAGGCCAAGAGAATGGATGTGGCGTAGAACAATATCTCTGTGACGACTCACTAGCTCCCTGGAGTGAGCCAGAATGAGCCAGTCGTCCAGGTAGTTCAGCAAACGAATGCCCTGGAGCCTCAAAGGGGCCAGTGCAGCATCCATGCATTTCGTGAATGTTCTCGGCGCCAAGGCCAGGCCGAAGGGAAGGACCTTGTATTGGTAAGCCTTCCCTCCGAAGGCAAACCGAAGGAACCTTCTGTGTCGCTGAATGATCTGGATATGGAAATACGCATCCTTTAGGTCGATAGTGACAAACCAGTCCCCTCCTTGAATCTGAGCCATGATGGTTTTCATCGTCAGCATCTTGAACTTCCCTTTGTAAAGGGAAAAATTCAGACGCCGCAGATCCAGGATGGGCCTCAGGCCGCCGTCCCTCCTTGGAACAAGGAAGTAGCAGCTGAAGAACCCTCGTTCGATGTCCGACTGAGGTATTTCCTCTATCGCTCCTTTCTGTAGGAGGGAGGAAAGCTCTAGCTGTAGAACAGAAGCCTTGGAGACGCTGTTTACTACTGTCAGTTGAACCCCGTCGAAGCAGGGGGGATTTCTCCCAAACTGAAGTGTGTAGCCGGACCGAATCGTGCGGAGAACCCAAAGCGATACCCCCCGGTAGATGCTCCCATTCGTGAATGAAATGCGATAGAGGAAGCAGAGTGTCGGGCAAAGGAAGACATACCTGAGATGGGGTGTCGAGAAGGCCTGGAAGCAGCGGCACCCTCATCACGAAGGAGAGCCCTCGGCGTCCTTGTTCGGGTTGATGGAGAGTGATGTGCTGGACTGACAGGTGGCCGGCACGGGGTCCGAACGCTGCAGGGGAGAACCGGCTGTGTCCCCACACACGCGGCCCGCGGCGAAAGGACGGACTGTAGAGGGGGAAAGACAGACTGCCAGACCGAGGCAAAATGAGGGTGAACTCGTTCTGCACACCAAGCCTCGAGGGGTGGCTGTGACAGATTTGAGTGAGGAGAGCGCGTTCGAGGCGGGCAGAAACGCTTGCGGTCTGACCTCGCCTCGTAACGGTGAAGCGGCTCTCCTCATTCCGACCCGAAGGTCAGGAATGACCCGGATTAGCCGAAGCGGCAGGCCTGTTGGGCCGCTTCAGGTCAACCCGTCTGCGTGGGCGTGGCCATGGGCTCCCCAAACCGTAGTTGGGGAAGGGTGCGTAGCCTGGGCGCCACTTCCACCAAAGGCTCCTTCCTGGGGAGCGATTGCTCCCTAGACAAAGAGGAGGAGGGAGTGGAATGGTCCCTCGTCCTCCTAGGCATAAACTGCTTAAGAGCAGCCGATTGCGTCTTGGCGGAGCGGAATTTCTCCACTACTGAGCTAACCGTTTCCCCGAACAGCCCAGACTGTGAGATGGGTGCGTCCAGTAGGAACACCTTCCCCTTCTCACGCATCTCGGTATCACGTGCCCTCGGGCAAGGAAAAAGATAAACCTGCGTGAATTCAACCAGTGAATTCACGCGAACACGCTCGGGAGAGGGAGGGAGACAAAAGGCGAGGCTTGTCTGATCACTCTCCATCTCCTCGAGCTCAAAATCCGAACCCCAGGTCGTGGAATCACAAGAGACTGCGGATTCACGCGAAGCCACGGAGGCCTCCGGAGCGTGACGGGAAAAATGGATGACTCCTTCTCACACACCTCAAGCCGAGAGCGGAGGGTTATGAGACGGAGATTCTCACAAAATGTACACTTAGATACCCCATAAACCGCATCGCGTGCACGCGAAAGCCCCAAATATTTTACACACTTACTGTGTGGGTCATAGCGAGCGATGAATCGCGCGCACGGCGGTTGGCAACGGCGATATTCCATGGCACTTTCACCGCAAGGAGAACAAAGTTCCACTGTAGGCAGTCGCCGAAGTGCAAATGGATGAATCGCGTCCGAAATATGTTATTATTGGGCCAGAAAATCGCAACAACGAAGGGCAATGTGACCGCTTCGTGAAGGCAGAGAAATCTGAGGAGTGGATGGCGCGTTCGCCAGTATAAGCTGACGACGTGATTGCGTCAGAGACGGAGTCGCGCCATACAGCCAATGAATTGGCGTGATTCTATAGGGGCTTCAGACATCGGTCACGCAGGAGGCGTTCCCAAAGCGTGAAGCACGCAGCGTCGAGTGAACCTATGATAGAGAACCCTATTTTAACAAAAAATTGACATTCAACCTATTTTTTTTATTTTTTTCTGAAAATGTCCCAGCGTGACATTCAATGGGTTTTCCACATCACATATATGATGATATTATAATATAGTTTGTGTATCTCAAGTGTTTTGTGCTCAGTTGCAGGTCTTTCTGGTCACAGGAAGTCAGACGGTCTAATTCAGTCACTTCCTGTGAGAAGAGAAAGTCATTCAAGTCTTATGGGAGAAGGAGCTGGGATGCTCCTGTTTTTATTCCCGATTCATGTTAATGACATTCAGGTGTTCACGGTCAGATTCGGCTGATGTAAGAGTCCTCAGAATTAGATATTATTAATTCCTCAAACACATTTCTGACATTTTTATCCAGAGCAACTTGAACGGCATTTTCGCTATAATTATTCTACTTGTTTGAGCTACAGGAATGGACCAATCCTGACATCATGTTTATCATCATGATCATATTTACAGGATATTATTTAAGACCAAACTTTTCCACTCTGTTTCTTGATTTAAGAATCTGGCTGGAAATTTCTGAAGTGCTGAATGTACAAATTAATTTACTCATTGTGTGTACAGTTCATGAAGAACACCCCCCACCCCCCACCCCCCCACCCCCCAGAATCTCATTACTGTAAAATTTTTATATGTTGTATAAATTGTAAATGTATTTATTTTTTCCTTAAAATCAAACACTGAACTGTAATATTTATTACAAAAAATAAAGTAAAATGTATTTTCTTTAGATTTAAAAAAAATCTTCTATAACTGTTATGCTCTTGATCAACACATTTAACCTGAATAAAATAAATTGAAAAAATTATCTAATCTATTATCACTAATATGCTCTTGATCAAGACATTTAACCTAAATAAATACAAAATTAAAATTAAAACTACTTTATGGTTATCTTCTTGATCAAGACTCATATTCTAAATAAAAAGAAACAATAATGAAATTAAATGTACTGCTGCTGTAATTCTCTTGATCAACACACATAACCCAAATAAATTTAAATTAAAATTAAAAAAATCAGCTAGCACTATTATGCTCTTGGTCAAGACACTTAACCTAAATAAAATAAAATAAAATGAAAAAAACTACTATCTTTATTATGCTTTTGATCAAGAAACTTGACCTAAATAAAATGAATGAAGAAAAATTAATAAAATGATAGAAGTGTTATCTTTTTCAAGCAAATAAATATGATTTGCTTTTATAAGCACATATACGACACAGTAACGCAGCGAGAGTCTCGATGGTCTCAGCATCTCCACAATAAACCCGATCCCATCAGAAACAGCAAGAGCTGCATCGGACCAATTCCACGAGCACGGACAGATTTCACTAGAGATAAATCGCAGGCCATTTGTATGTCATAGGTCTGACCCGGCTGTTTCTATAAAAGCCTTTGGCCTATTTCACTCGATGCATTTCAGGGCTAATCATGTTAGTGTGCTAAGCAGCTTCAGACGGCCAGATTCGATTACAGGCCGCGTCTAAAAGCAGCAGACGAATCGATCCAAACAGGTTTGTGCTGTGCGCGAGGACCGCATGCAGCATTCCTTATTTAAGCTCAGTAAAGAGATCCATCAGCATTAGTGTGGCCGCTTCTGTAACACCAGGATTCAGTGAAGCCAGGATGAAAACTGATCTAAAACCAGTGACAGAAATTAACCTTTCTATTAAAGAGACAAATTGACCCAATTAAATTGACCTTGCCCTGTTTTGACACGGAAGAGATGCATACACATTTCTAAACTTAGTTTTCAGTAAGGGAACAAAACTTTGCAAGTGTTTTAAGACCCTCTAAATACACATCATTTATTTTTTTCAGATTATAAAAAAAAAAAATTAAGATATATAACCATGTTTTGTGCTCGGGTCATTTTTGACCCGGGTATGTACATTAGGTGTCAACAATATATATTTTTCGGTGAATTATCTGTGAAGTTATATTAGTGTTGGAAAACTTTTGTTACATATACATTATAATGTATTACTTACAGTATTTATTACTTTTCCCCATATCTTACACACTTTTGGGACTGAAATGTGTTGTTAAACATGAATATATGCGCCTGATGATGAACCCTTGCAGTATGAAATAACTTTTTTCATCTGAAATTAAAAGTTTATGCAAGTAAAATTAATTTATTAATTTAATAATTTAACTTTAAGAGTAATAGTTATGTTGTTTTGTTAGAAATAAATATTTTGGTTTCATAATTTTGGACGGTTTTTGAGCAATCATGAGTTAAGTCAAAGGATATTAATAAAATTTAATTCGTTCCAATGTGGTTATTACTGGGAATTCTCATATATTATTTATTCTCAGATTTTGAATGTATTATGAGGGTTAAATTAATTTCCAGGGGAATTTTTACCTTTTTAAGGGTGAATTTTCTAACTTTAGTAAAGTAGATGTGCATACGTTTATGTAAATTCTTAGATTTAAGAAAATCAATCTGAATAATAAAACACAGTAGGACTGATAATGAAATCAATATCAATAAAATCCATATTTGCACTGCAGAAGTGGCACATTAGCTGCATCTGATGTATTTATACAGACTGTTTAATGCAGCTCAGAGATGCCATGAATGTATTTACAATCGCATGTTATGAGATTTTACGTTTTAAATATAAAATAGATTGAATATGGAAGTGATAGTTTAAATATGAAACTAAAACTGTCATTAGATGGCAACTAGTCACTGTCTTAATAAGTAAGTCATTGATTCACTCATTTAACAGATTCGTTCAAAACGGCTGATTCATTCAGGAGTGAAGCGAGTGATTTGCTAGCATAATACTCTTACTGTTTTTGCCATAAACAGATATGCTAAAGATAGTAAGAGCAGTATACTAGTATGCGTTTTTTTTTTCTTTATGAATGGCTTATTGAATCACTGACTCACTTTATTTGGTTCAAATACCCAAATCATTCAGGATGAA